>APFE031722408.1:64568-165178 GCA_000404065.3 Pinus taeda
TGTAGATTATCTAAAATTCAAACTATCGACTTTCTAATTTAAAAACGCAAAACAATAAAACCCCCCCTAAAAAAAAAACAATTAAGATAGAGAACAAGAAAATATGAATAAGATGACAACTTCAAAAACTATGAAATTTAGAAAATAATTTTTCACATTTCACACACTAGAAAATTAAAAGTAAAAAAATAGGTCTTTTAAAAAAAAGGTGTGATGCAGAATACTCGCTTTTTAAAATCAGCATGAAAATCACTACCATTCTAAAACTTGATTTCATCCTTGAACATGAAAAAAATTAAACTTCCAAAAACAATGTTAAAAAAAAAACATGTGTATTCTGCATCACCACTTTTGAAAATCGGGTCATTTTTTTGCTATCTCTACGAAACGGGTAACAGTATCAGTTCCCGTTTCAAAGTTTACATTGTTTAGAGAAGCAAAGGGTCTCAACAGCTTAAACTGAGCCCTTGGAAGAGATAAGGTTAGAACTTAGATAGGAGGGCAGCTAAAAGAAGAGAAGAGAATCAGGGTTTGCTAGTTCAAATGTACCCAATGAAAATGAAGAAAAAATGTTAGGTGTACTAGGCTGGGTAGGCAGTTTTGATGTTGTAGAAGCAGGTTTATGAGCAATTTGGTCCTTTGGAACAGGTTTCATCTCATAAATATCATAAGGTGCTATGGCAAGGTGGTTAGAAAATAAATGGAGCATGACCAATTTCCCTCCTCATTTTTCCAAGAACACTTACTAACATCCCCCCAAGGACAATGAGATCTACTCACTGCCCTTAGTCCACTTCATTTCATGGAAAAAACTAAGTGAAACTTTTTTTCACCTAGGCAAAACAAGCCACATTTCTTGTGTAAAATGTTTTTATTCCATTTTTCCAAGTTTCCCAAACTTCATAACTTGGTATCATTTCATTCCCCCATGCCTAATTTTTTCACTCTATAAACTTAGCATTTATTCATACATATCCATCCCACATATTCATATTAACCTCCTAACTATATTATATAGCTCCTATATAATGTTTCCCCGCACCTATTACATATAAAAATACATAAAAAGCCCCTAAAAAACTAATATCCCGACCCTCGACAACATAGCCATATAGTAAAGATCTTCGAGAATTATAGGTTCACTTGGAACCTTATAATAACCCCTTGCGCGCATATAACATTGGGTTTCATTTAACATTTGGTTAAATGAATAACCAAACTACCCGAACCCAAAATCAAAATACAATGCAAAACCCTGCAAAACATTATAAAACGCCAAAAGATTGTGGCAGGACCCGCACCTCAACCCCCACTATTTCCCGTTCACCATCGACCGTTGCATCTAGGCTCTTAGATCCGACAGTGCACTGCTGTATCATGATCCTCCCGACGCTCGAAGTTTATGCTCCAGGAAAATGGCGGTTTCTTCGCTGTACAGGAGACACACATCGCCTGCCCGGTTGTATCGCGACCCCCCCGCTGAATACTGTTGCTGCCCAAAAGCGGTATGATAATACCATATACCGCATTCACTTCCCACTGCTGACGTCCTCATCCATGTCAACACCCATGAAAACTGCCACCTCACCTCCTTGTCATCAGCTGATGTCACGACCACATCAGCTGACGTCACCACCACATCAGTGCCACGTCATTGCCACATCCCCCGCTACGTGACAAAATCACACGTCACTATGACGTCATTCGACAAAAATACACCAAAACCCGCCAAAGTTGAAATTTTCGTTAAAAAGAGTTGAATGTGTCATTTTCGCTTGTTTTTGTTTGTCTTCTCTACGTGACGTGTGCATGGCAATTTGCATTCAACGACAGTCATTTGACCATACAATCCACCACCTGGCTAATTTTCTCCATAGTTCGGCCCTTTAGCTCGGCTCTCCACCTGCAACTTGCACATTTCTCCATCAAAATAGGTATTTACATTAATTTTTCTCCCAAACCCCGTTTTCTAAGTTTTCTCTGTTAATTCTCGAAAAAACGCCATAATTTGAGTTACATTCGTCAAAATACCTGCAAAATTGCCCACTGAAACTACTATTTTGCCCAATTTTTTACTAAAAAACCTGCCAACTCCCTATTCCTCTGCAAATTTCTCCCATTAAGTCAAGCGCGAAGTCACTCTGGTCTGTGATTGCCAAAGGAAAGGCCTTGAAACTATTTCTACCCATTCCTTGCTGAGAAACCCCTCCAAGCTTCATTTTATGCTACAAATTCTGCCCAGCAAGTCAAAACAAAACGCTCCATCTGCAAATCCTCTAAAAAAAGCCCCAGGGCCGCTATTTTGCCCACTGTTGCTGTAAAGACCCACATTCCAAATAAAAACACAAGAAAATTTATAAGATGGAAGCCCCTGCTCCAGTGGCCTTCAATGTGGCCCCTCTCAATGCTCCACATAAAGAACTTGAATGGTTACCCCTAGCTGACAAGGATTTCCAGATTAATGACATAATGGCAGGCCTTCTGTGAGATCAAGAACTGCTATAGAAACAAAGCTGACATCTTTGGAATTTGGGAGTCCAATATGCCCATGTACTACCTCCCTTGTGTCAATGTTTTTCCTGACCTCATTCACCAATGCCATGCCAATTATGAGCCCACTCAAAGGGCAGTGATGTCTCCTTCTAGAACAGTTCTATTTTATATCACCCCTGAATCTATAAATGAGATGCTGCATTTTAAGCCAACTGGACCATTGACTCCTCTTTCCTTGGGACTTTTGCTTGACCAAGGTGACAAATTGCCAAGTTTAGAAATAACTTAAATAGGCCAATTATTTATGAAACCAAGTTGTCAACCTCAGGAACCTCCTCCATATCTGGACACATGGTTTAATGAAGCAGGAAAATTTATTATTGACATGATCACCTACATCCTGGGATTCAAAACCAGTGAGTATGAAGATGAAACCACATTGGTCCTCTTATCCATCTTTACTCTAGGACAGCCCCCCGCTGTCAGGTATGATTATGCCACCTTCATAGCTGATAAGGTCCATGAGCAATTCATGAGCATGGATAGAGAAAGAGTGTTTAAATACACATCATACATATATCATTTATTGCTCTACTATCAGTCAGATAATTTTCAAGTTCCCCTTAGAAAATTAGATTTCAAAGGAGAGACAAGGTTTGTAATCTTTTGGACCCCAGTCTTCCACCATGTTTACTACTCTCCTTATACTTATTATGAATTCATTGATCTATTCATATATCCAGCGACCTCTTTACTAATGAGAAGTCCTCCAGGTAGAATTTCTGGTGAAATGCAGAGAATTCTATAGCTCTCCAAGAGCTATAGCATAGGTGATGGGTACTTTTACCAGAATCACACTATGACCCAAATATATGGCTATGAGCTATGTCCCTACAAATTGCCAAAATATGTGCCAATGCGATTGTTTTCCCTGGAATACTTCAGACAGTTTATCCAAGTAGATGTAATCCATTTCTGTGAGGCCAAGAAAAAGGCACAACTCAAAATAAGAAATCAACTGGGCCCTTTCACCTTCAATAAAAGGAAAGCCTGGCAAGAGGTTGATGATATTTTAGGGCAAAGACTTAGGCTGAAACAGAGTTTCTATTGGGCACCATATAACCCCAATCATTTCATAAGTTATAGTAAAGTGAAAAATAAGTTGTCAGCATATGTTCATTGTAAAATCCCTGAAATCCAACAATATGCTAATCAACAGGATTAGCTAGAGGGCACATTAGTTGAAGAGATAAGTGAAGAAAAGAAATTGGCAAAGGAAATGAAAGAGCTTCAAAAAACACTTGACCTGGACTCTTTTGGACAGGTGCCCTTCAAGCTGCCCCAGCACATTGGAGGTGATACATCTTTTGCTGAGGACTCACAGCAAACATCACAAAAGGCCAGTTCAGCAGCAGCAAAGGGCAAGGAAGTGATGGATACAGAACAGCAAACAATGGAAGATCAGCCTACCACATCAAAAGAACACGGTCAAGGGCAAGTTCCCCTAGCTCAAACCAAGGCACGAGAAGCCCTTGTACTACAGACTCCTCAAAATGAGGAAAAGAGAAGAAAGAGAGATAGAGAGGAGGATACCCCTGCTAGTGGACCAGCAGAACAACCGGGAGATAAGAGGCAGAGATTGAATCCCTATTCTGAGGAGGAGTTTTTGGAAGATACCACAAGTAGCAAGAGAGATGAGGAAAGGAACGAGCAGCAAACTTCTCCATTACCTGGCACATCAACTACCTCATTCCAGCAAGAGCTAGAGAGGCAACATAGCATGGAAGTTTCATCCACCAGGCCTCAAAGCAAGCAAAGCTAATATGTCAAGAAAACTTTCACTAAAATAAAAGAAAAAAATGATCCAGTAAGGATGCAACCTTATAATCATCTAATGAGGACAACAACCACCAATCAACAAAGGCTAATGGCTGCTTATGATATTGAGGAAAAGAAAATGATCCTCGGTCATTTCAAGCCCAAGACACAACAACCACGGTCAGCTGCTGATTATATTAAAACCAATATGGAAGTTTTCTCTAAAGATATCCACCCAATTGACCAGATTGAACTACATAAGTAAACTGGGGAGATGGTGTACTCTACCTTGGCAGACAAGGCATTGCTCACTCACAAACTGCAAAATTCATTACACAATAACTCTGCCCAATTAGAATTGGAAAAGGCTTCCTCCTTAGCTAAGGACAACAGGATTAAGTCCTTAGAAGAAATTATCATCGAGCTCGGGCATAATCCTAAGGATGCAAAGGGAATCAAAGCACTAATAAAGAAGAAGGAGGAGGACATTGCAGCCCTCAAAAAGCAATTAAAGCTGCCAATTACAATGCATACACAAACTTCAGAAGTTGCACAGTAGAAAGAAGAGGAGGACATGGTAAGTTTACTAATAAGGATGAATGAGAGATTAGTAGAAACAGAGCAGGCATTGGAGAAAGCAATTAAAGAAAAGCAGGGAGAGCCGACCTCCCAGCCACCTGAAACAGCTCCAACAAGTACCACTGCTCCCCCCACAGTTACAACAGTAGTCCCTCCTACTATCCCAGCATCAACAACAGGTACCTCAACTTCAACAGCAACAATAGGGCTAGATACCAGCATGGGCATGGGATAATTGATGAAAGCAGTAAAAGAGTTGGAGGTCCAAATGTCAGAGCTTAAAGAGGTAAAAGAAAAACTGGCCAAACTAGAGGTAAGCTATGACAAATCTAAGATAAGAGTGGCAGAGAAAACTAGAGAGGTAAAGGCCCTGGAGAATAAGGTGAAATCCTTGGAAAAGGATCTCACCCTACATAAACCTTTTGCAGACATTAAAATAGTTTTGTGGACCAAAATTGGTCAGTCTATCACTGACCAATGGCAATCAATTCAAATGATCCATGAACAAATAGAATTAATAGAAAGGGCCCAAGTCGAAATTCAAAGGGCCAGGGCATCATTGGCAAACATGCCTGAGCAGGCCAATAGACTAATCCATTTTTTGAATACTCATACCAGAGAACAGTTAGCAGCTTTGGAGATGAGGGATAGAACAAGCACCATTTTGACAGTGAAAAAGGTGTTAACTATGAGGTATTTTATACAAAATTTGGAAAGGAAGTGCCAAGAAATGTAGATGGAGATAAATGCCTTCACAGAGAAGTTTATAGTCTTGCACCAGAAGGGTCTACCCAGTTTATTAACCAGCAATCTAAGACTGTTAACACATGAACAATATGCTCACAGGGTAAACACATATGTTGCCAATCAGATCACAGCATCATCAAGCACTTCAGAAGACACAGGACCTCTCTCTGGACAGAGCTTATATGACAAATTGGAAAGTCTATTGTATATTGAACATGAAATAAATCATCTTTTTGAAGTCCAGCCCAACTTCTACAGGTATACTGAAGCTGATGAAACACTAATAAAAATACAAAGACATCAGTTTCCAACAAACCAATGGTGGCAGAGCATGCTAGAAGTTTTACCAAGGTAATTCTGATTTTTCTTTTTATCTACATTTGGTCAAATAACGAAACACATAGCAGATATAATAAAGATGAGAACAATAGAGGAGGGAGTCAAGTGGGGACTAGAACACATTGAAGCGGAATCAAGCACAGATGAAGGGACCAGGACAACAACGTAGGAATGCAAAGTAAAGACACAACTACCAGCCGACTTCTTGAGTTAAAAAGTAAAACATATCTTATCAGTTAAAGCAGCCAGCACAGCAACAATTACTCCTGCATTCATTTCTACATTTACTTCCCTTGTTAGAGTAGGTGGAGGAATTTATTACTTGATATCTTATCCATAGGATATTTTGTAACTCTCTTTTATATAAATACCTCCCCAAGATATGTATTCGGGGTTGGTGATTTTCCTCTCTGGACTACGTTGTAGCTCTGAGATTTTTTAATACAAAGGTTATTGAATTTCACTGCTACTGGACCATCTGAATGTGGATTTGATTTTCTGGGGTCTGCTACAAAATTCTTGTGTCTTTCTATGGATCAATAAGTTGTTCTAAACTGTGTTTTGCGTTTTTGTGTTTGCAAATTTCATATATGTTTCATAATCTTAGTAACAGGGAAAAAGAACAGCCCAAAATTTGTTTAAATACACTCTGTGTTCAATCTCTGTTGTTAATTATGTTTTCTTCATAATTAGCATAAACCGGAATTCTTAGTTGCTCCTGTTTCCACTGATTCTTTCACTTTGAATATTGCCAAGGAATTCTTTACTGCTCCTTGATAATATTCATGCACTTTCCCTCTTCCAATATGATGAAGGATTCTTAACTGCCCTTCAGCCACTGGCTTACATTCCATCAATTTCAAGATTCTAAAATTTTTCCAAGGTCGATTATCTTGCTCCGTAGTATTGCCCTTTATCAAAGAAAACAAACTCAGCAGTTCGTCCTCATAGACTCCAGTTCCCTTATGGAATGAACTGTTTCAGACTTGCATCCCAACTCTGTTTGAGATCACCATCCAACAAACTTAAAACAAAACCCTGTACATCATAACTAGCCTAAAATACCTCAAAACAAAGCTAAAATATAAAGAGAGAGCCCTCTCTGGATGCAGTTTGGCTAGAAATTGCATCTAAAAGATTGGTTAGTGGTTACCTTGGTCGTATTCCCTTTTCTCACAAGTTTTGGGGAACAACCTAAGTGATAACAGGGTATATTAGAAGTTTTTCTCTCAAATGAAATAGAGGAAGGCTATGATAGTCCTAGCACCTACCCACTCCATCATATTTTACATTTTCACCTCCCACTCACCATTCATTAAAAACTCACTCCTTCACCTCTTTTTCACCCATTTCCATCAAAGGAAAACTCTTTATCCACCACCAACAATTTCACCATGAATTATTAGGATTTTTGGAGGCCACACACAAGGAAAATTGTGAACTTAAAGGGTCAACGTGGCTACTATAGGAAGACACATATTCTTGTAGCAGTGTAAAAATCCTGGTGAAAAATCCATGTAATAAAAGTTAACAAAGGAAAAATAATAACACGGTTGATGGTCACTTATTCCAAGTTGAATGTTGGGAAAAAACATAGTGATGGGGATCACTTGTGGTTAATTAATGGGTAAGGAAATTGGAAAAGACAATGGAAAAGGCTTTGGAAAGGAAAACAATATTTTTGCACATTTATTTACCAAAATAATGGAAATTAGGAGAAAGTAGAGGCCAAATGTCACAAGTTGCATGTGGGGAGGAAAATCAAGGAAAATAATGGAAAATGAAGAAATTGGAGGCCTCACTAATAAAAAGGTTTCCAAGGATCAATTCACAAACTTTTGTGAGTTCAGTTTTGGTGCTCTCTCTATTCTCTCTCTCTCATACTCTCGTACACTTAGAGTTTTCTTGAAGCACTTTTGGAGAGTGTGGCATACTTGGAGTTTTGGAGCAAGAAGACAAAGGAAGAGCAAGAAATCACAAGATGACATCAGGTTCAATAGCTACATTGGGTTTTTCTTGCAGTTACCGAGTTTCATGTATGTTTTTATCACTAGTTTTGACATGCATGGCATAGGCATGCGGCTTATTGGTCATAATCTGTCACGAGCATGAAGGATTGCCTAGATTGATAGTGGATTTTCATAGCCTTTCCATTTCTTGGATAGACATGGTGTTGTGGGTTAATTTCTTTGTTTTTTTCCAGTTGCTTCTCATGTTTCCTTAGCTTGGGTTTAGTTATTAGTTCCTAGAAAATGCTCTAGAAGCCCTATAACAACTTGAGTTAAGTTACTAGTCCTCGAAGGCTTGATTGGAAAAACACTCTGGATGCCCTTGGTGAGTTGAGTTACTAGTCTTGGAAGCCCTGGTTGGAAAAACGCTCTAAAAGGCTGAAGTAAGTTGTGGGTTGAGTTACTAATCTTGGAAGCCTTGGTTGGAACAAATGCTCTAAAGCCCTTGAAGGCTTGGGTAAATACTAATGTGATGATGGTTTTTTGATGTTCGAATATGAGGTGGGATCACTGTTTGATGGGTTGAGGTGGTTTGGCCTCTAGAAGCCTTGGACAGTTCTGGTTGATGTGTTTTATGAGATCCCACATTCTTGCTTAGAATATGGCACAAGGGTGACTGGCTCAAGAGAGATTTGGTTCAACCATGTCTACGGTTGGGTAGTTTATAGAACTCCCACAAATGGTTGGCATTTGCATCATTAATATGAGGTTATTCCTCCTTGTTATTTCAGGAGTATTTTACTGTTTTATATGTGGATTATACGATTTTTCTTTCCTTGGTATTTCTATTGTTATTATGTTGGTTATGAACATGTATTATGATAGTGTATGCCTCTCATCATGTTTTTACTTGTAAGTGAATGAACAATTTATCTATGGCCTAATGAATGAAATTGTAGCTAATGTGTTGAGGTATAAATGCTTCTTAGTGATTATGCGATGTGTATGAGGCCCCTATGCTCATATTTGTGACATGTTTGATGAAATGTCTGTCATGGCTAGTAGGGGTCCAGTCAAGTCCTTGTTCAAGTAATTGCATTTGTATTATTTTCATGTTTTTATCTTTCATCCATGAAGGTGTCATTGAGTTCTGGGTAGGGACCTAGGCTTTGGGCTTGAAAAAGTGGTTCAAATCTTAGGGACGCAGGCACCGCACTGGGCAAAAAATTACCTAGATGCGAGCATGCCCATGTTGTAGGAGCATCCAGAGCCTCCTGGATGCATGCATGCCCATATCAAGGAAACATCTAGGATTTAATGATCTAAAACCACCTAGGGGATGGTTGCCTGAGAAGTTGGGATGGTTCTTGGGATTCTTGTTACTAATATGGAAGGTATATGTGGTGCTTTTCCATCGGTTCCACTTCCTTAAGATGAATTAGGAGGTTGAATCATATCATAGTAACTTCTCGTCACATGTTTACCCTTGT
This sequence comes from Pinus taeda, assembly GCA_000404065.3. Lineage (NCBI taxonomy): Eukaryota > Viridiplantae > Streptophyta > Pinopsida > Pinales > Pinaceae > Pinus > Pinus taeda. The sequence goes on from APFE031722408.1 coordinate 73,984, forward strand.
TCCCCAATTACTTGGGTAAATGTGGGAGCAGGGTGTTATAGAGTGGTATCAGAGAATTGTTCACCCCTTGGACTGGATGGGTTGTGCGTTGGTCATGCATTCATGTTGGTTTCATGTGTCTTTTGTGTTGTGAGACCATGTGCTTGTTGCATTTGTATTGTAGGGGTTATGGTTGCAGTGAGGTCGCCATGAGAAGTTGATGGTGTTGTTGTAAAGTGTTTCATCATGAGTGTATGTTTGGTTACATGTTGTTTATGCTTGCATGTTGTCTGTGTACATTGGCAAGGCTGTTCTTGTCATGCATAAGGTCATGGTATGTGTAGTTGATATGGTCATGCATTGATGATTGGAGTCTAGCTATAATGATGGTTATATGCTAAATGCTTATGTGTTATATTTCTATATGTTGTCATGAATATGTTATACATGTATTGCATTGATTGGTTGATCTTGTAGAGGAGGTATCCTCCCCAAATTATGATAAGGTGTGTTGGTTTATTGTGATTTGGTTTAGATGACATGATATACCTTGCAAGAAGAATATGAAACATGACTAGCAAGATGATATACTACAGTTCTCGAGATTTTACCTATGGATCAAACGAGAAGCATGGTGTTGGGCACTCTTCTTATTTGGCATACAAACTGATAATCTTAAAGGACGAAATAAGGAGTTGTAAGGTGGACAATGACAAAATCATATAGGCAGGGGAGAAACAAGAAGAGGTAAATGTAGTGATACTTCAGAGTTTGTCTGAACTGCAATGACAGGGACCACTTCGGATCAGCCATGAATAGGAGGAAAAAACTGATGGGGCATATGGTAGTAGTCTCATGGTGTTCACAATTTGGATAGAGATGACACAATTAGAGATGGTAGATTATTGGATACTCTAGATGGAGAGGTGATAGAAACATGTACTATTCTATTTCTTGTTATGATAGGCACGATGATGGACATCACTATTATCCTGACAGGAAGACTGATAGGGGATATTTTCCAGATGAGTTCAAGAAATAAAAACCACCTACATTTGATGGAGATATGAAGAAATCGTAGGATTCAGAGGCATGATTGCTTGGTATGAGGAATTTCTTCATGTTGCATGATTATTCAGGGAACATGAAATCCAGAATAGCTACATTTAGTCTCAAAGGTAAAGTAGACATTTGGTTGGAAGATGTGAAGAATGTCAAAGGTATTCATGAGGAGGAATTAACTAGGAGTGAGTTCGAGAGACTATTCAGAAAGAATTACGTATCAGATAGATACTTTGATGATAGGGAAAATGAATTCTATGAGCTAAAGATGGGATCGATGACAGATGATGAGTACACTAGCAGGTTGTTGGAGCTACTGAGATAGGTGCCTTACCTCAAGGAGGAGAAGGCCAACATTTAGAGATTCACTAGTGGATTACCAATTTCATTCAAAGATAGGATTGAGTTCAATGAGCATAGATAATTAGAGGATTCCAATCGAAAGATAAAGGAGTGCTATGAAAAATCGAAGTGAAAATATGAGACTAAGACGAGCTCGAAAGGTAATGTAAAGAACAAAGGAAAATGGGAAACAAAGTGAGAAAGACCTCAAAGATTCAAGTAATAAAGAAAATGTTGCACCATCTAAGAAGTTCAATGCATTTGACAAAGGACAAGGACATTGAACCAAGGAGCAGAATAAGGATACATGATGGAAGCCTATGGAGTGTTGTACTTGTGGGATAGATCATTATAGGATTTTTTTTTCCACCGAATCAGGGTGGTAGGCCTTAGATATATAGTGCGCAGGAGGCACAAACTGTTTGGGATGTTTGTCAGATCGTTCCATGTATCTATGCAACATTAGATAATAGACATGCATACCATCAATCATCTATCAGTGAGATGGATGGTAAGCTTTGTGATCAAGTTATTTCTATTTCGATTGACCCTAGATCTAATTATATTTATTTTAGTCCTAACTTGGTGGATAAGTGTGGTTTGAATAAAGAATTGCATGTAGATTCTTGGTTAGTGAAATTGGCTACAGGTATAAATAAGCAGGTTCATAATTTGGTAAGACCTTGTATAAGTTACTTGAATGGTATTCCTACCTCTGCACATTTGAATGTATTACCATTGGGATCATAAAATATTTTGTTGGGCATGGATTGGTTGTACCTTCATATAACCATGGTGGCTTTTTATAAAAAATCCATTGAGTGCTTGGATGACAATGGGGAGCAAACAGTCTTGCGAGGTAGGAGGAAAGAAACATCTGTTAGGATCGTGATAGTTATGTAGGCAAAGCGCAGTCACAACAAAGGGTGTGTTTTATTTGCAGTGCATATTTCTAGTGACAGATGTTAGGAAGTTGAGGATGTAGATGTTTTGAACATGTACCCAGTTCTATAGTAGTTTCAGGATGTTTTTCCCACAAATATTTCAAAGATACCACTTCACAGGGAAGTAAGCTTTTCTATTAAGTTGGTGCGAGGGAAAGCTTCGGAATCAACGTCACTGTATAGGATAATTACACTAGAGTTGGTAGAGTTGAAGCTACAATTGAAGGAAATTTTGGGCAAGGGATACATTAGGCCAAGTGTATCACCATGGGGCGTACTAGTATTGTTTTTGAAGAAGAAGGATGGTACTCTAAGGTTATGCATTGATTATAGGAAGTTGAAAAAAGTAACCATCAAGAACCAGTATTCGCGACTGAGGATTCATGACCTGTTTGATCAGTTGAACGGAGCAGCAGTGTTCTCGAAGATTGATTTGAGATCTGGATATCATCAAGTATGCATTAAATAATAAGACATCTACAATATAGCTTTCTAAAATAGGTATGGGAATTATGGGTTTTTTGTAGTTCCATTTGGTTTAACTAATGTTACAGCTACCTTTATGTTCTTGATGAATAGTGTGTTGTGTCTATATTTGGACAAGTTTTTAATTGTGTTCACGGATGATATATTGATATATTCTAGGAAATGAGGAAGAGCATGTCGAGCATTTAGTATAAGTGTTGATATTTTTGAGAGAACATCATTTGTATGCTAAGCTCAAAAAGTGCAGTCTCTTTTATCCTAAGGTACACTACTTGGTACATGTGGTTTCTAAGGATGGCATAGTAGTGGCCCAGAAAAGGTAAGAGTTATCATGCAGTGGGAAGCTCCTAGGAATGTGGATGAGGTGAGATCTTGGGGTTAGCAGGTTATTACAGGAGGTTCATAATTAAATTCATGCAGATTGCTTATCATATCACATCGTTGCAGAAGAAAGGTAAGAATTTTGAATGGATAGAGGAGTGCGTGGCCCGTTTTGGGTAGCTCAAGTAGTTGTTGACACATGTACCAGTTTTAAATATTGCATATCCATACAAAGAGTTTGTAGTGTGTACAAATGCTTGCAAGAGAGGAATTGGTGGATTCCTTATGTAGGATGGATAGGTGGTATGTTATGAGTCATGGAAACTGAATGAGCATAAGAAGAACTATCTGACACATGATCTTGAGTTGGCAATGATCATACATCCATTGAAGATGTGGAGGCAATATCTTCTTGGAAGGAGGTTTCTACTGATGAGTGATCATAATGGTTTGTGGTATCTATTTAAAAAAATAAATTTGAAGGGAAAGTAGGCTTGGTGGTTGGCCACAATCAGTGAGTTTGACTTTGAGATCACGTATATCAAAGGTAAAGAGAACAGGGTAGTAGATGCTCTTAGCGGGCATATATAGGTAAATCACATAGAAACTATGAGCTCCTACAATATAGATTTTCAAGATAGGATCTTCCAAGCAGGTAATCAGGATGTTAGGTATATGAAGATTATGCACACGTTGCAGCAAAGTATAGCTACAGGTATAGGAAGTGGTATAGGTACAGGTACAGGTAAAGGTAGTGGTATAGGTATAGATATAGGCATAGGTGCACAAGGTGCGAACTATTGTCTCATGACTAATGGATTGGTTAGATTTATAGATAGGATATATGTGCTAGACAACAATGAACTAAAGAAGATGATCTTCATAGAGTTTCATGCCGAAAAATATTCAAGTCACCTAGGATGTCAGAAGACATTGACGATGGTTATGCAGTTTTACTATTGGCTGAATTTGAAGAGATAAGTAGTAGAGTTTGTGGTTAGTTGCTTAGATTGTCAGTGGGTGAAGGTAGAGTGCAAGCATCGATGTGGTCCGCTATAGCCTACTGTGATTCCAGAGTGGAAATAGGAGCTCATTTCCCTGGATTTTATCAAAAGTTTTTCATAGGATGGTGAGACAACATGATTCCATCATGGTTGTTGTGGAAATGTTGACAAAGGTTGTGCACTTCATTCAAATGAAGTTTGCATTCTCAGCTAGTGATGTAGCATAGGTATTCATTATAGATGTGGTTAGGTTACACGGTGTTCCAAAGACGATTGTGCTAGACATGGATGTGAAGTTCACTTCCAAGTTTTAGAAGCAGTTATTTCTAGGTTTGGCCATAGATTTGGCCTTCAGTACAACCTATCATCCGTAGACAGATGGACAGACGCAGAGGGTCAATAGGATATTGGAGGACATGTTGAGCATGTGCATGATGTATCAGTAGCAAAAATGGGAAGAGTATATTCTACTGGTAGAGTTTGCTTGCAACAAAGGGTATCAGGAATCCTTGAACATGAGTTTGTTTGAGGCATTATATGGGTAGAGTTGTAATACTACCATTAGTTGGAGTGATCCAGTTAATAGGGTTTTGATTGGACCAGACATGTTGGAAGACATGGAGTGGAAAATATAGGTAATCATGAAGAATTTGAAAGTAGCATAGGATAACTAGAAGAGATATGAAAATTAGAATAGGTTGTTCGAGGACTTCCATGTTGGGGAATAGGTGTACTTATGCATCAAACCAAAGAAGACCTCCTTGCAGATTGGATCATGTGCCATGCTGGTACCCCAATTTTGTGGACCTTTCAGGATTATTGAGAGGATTAGTCCAATATCCTATCGAATTTCATTGCCTACAATAGTGAAATTCCATGATATTTTCCATGTGTCATTGATTAAGGAGTATGTTAGAGATGTTTATCATGTGATTGACTAGTTTGTATTGCAGGTGGAGCTAGATGGATAATTCTAGCCAGATCCTCTGTGTATATTACAGAGAAATATTCTCATGCTCTAGCACTGTTGTACTATGAAACAACTGGCCATTTATGAATAATAATAGCTAAGGTTAGAGATATAAATGGGGACCCTTTTTAAATTTTTAGTCTTAGGATAATAAAACCTAACTCTAAGAAATTTCCTTGAAAAATATTGCAAAACAACCCAAGGATGAGATCCTCATCGCAAATTGCAAATCGCACTTTTCCATGTGACTATCATAAAATACCTTTAAAATTTTGCGATGTGCGATCAAACCCCCCGATGTGATATCCTGATCACAAGCACCTTGTCATTTCATAAATCACACTTCAAAACTTCACAAGTAATTAAGTTGTGCCACTATAATGCCCATTAACTATTTGCAGAATGCGATATTATCGCAATCACAATCGTATTTCACCTTATAGAAAAGACAACTCTATATTGTATCTGTTTAAAGATTTCGATGTGTGGATAAGAGCGGTAAGCGTGTGAAATGATTGTGTTTTAAATACAAAAACGAACGAATTGACAGGTTAATAAATATTTAGCACCGCAAGGAGAGGTAATCATTTTCCAAGTTATGGGTAGTTAACGTTGAGTATCTCATTAAACCTTTCTCATGATCCAAAGTCATTTCAGAAAATATTTCAGTCTTAATTGCCCGATACCATGTGCGCTGATACATCTTGTCCATTTTAGGCAAGCTACAAAAGACATGTCATTAAGGAAGGTGATGTAGAAATACAAAAAGCAGAGAATTTCTGAATCTGTGTTTACAAAGATGGCTCCCATATTCTCTGATACAGCCTGCAATGCTAATGGAGGAGAAACATCTTGGGAGGTCATATGCAATAGGCTTGAGGACGAGCGTCCCAATATTACTATCACCAAAGCTACAACTGACTCAAAAAGACCTTCAGGGCTTCAATTCAAGGATGCTGCAAGGGCTAAAATCCTCCCATACATGCATATGATCAGGTGGGTGGTTGAAAACCTCACCATTGAAGATAAGCAATTCAGGAATTAAAGAATGGAACTCAGGGGATCATTCAGAGAAGAGAACCTGAAGAAAATGTACCATATACCTAACCCTCAGGATATATATGATAATACATGTGTGGTCATCTTCACAAAGAAGAACCCAAACCCCTTCAAGCTAATTTGGGGCTGGAGAGTATTCGACAACAAATTCAAATTTGACAAATCAGGTATGTATGTTATAGCTTCTTTGGCAAATCCCTACAACTCTGGAGATGTTATGTTATGGAGACTATATGTGTTACCCACTAATGTTAAGCTTTCCATAGAATAGATTCCTCTGATTGATGCCTACGTTAATTCCTACATCATGAATTGGGCCACCATCCTATTTTCTAACCTAGAAACCATCATTACCGAATATCAAAAGAAGAGAGCCTCCTCTCCATAGAACCTTCCCCCGTTCTATTTTAGTGCCTACATTATGGACGCCATCTGTTTTTGCAATACATTTCCGACCATGGGTTGGAAATGAACCTTAGAAGACCCCTATCCTATCCATCACAGCCATAAGCAAATATGGGAATCCCATTATATACCTCATTTCTATAAAATATGTCATTCTGTTATTTTTCCCCTGCATCAAATCATTTTCAATAAGAAATCCCCTAGGTTCTAGCTATCGAAAAATATTTTATTGAAGAATGGTTCACATACAATAGTGTTTTTGGTACCACATTTGACCCACATGTCCTTCCTTTGTATGTTTTTGATAAATTGTTAGCAGGGGATATCATCCACCAAACCATGGGAAATAGCCTAACTAAAGTCCTCAAATAAAGCTAGAACTTATTATGGCCCTCTTATCCTATCAAGTATGGTTCTTTTTCTTTATAATTTTAATCATGCCATTAAGGAGTCAATGAACATGGAAGCCCCCAGGCTTCATACATTGCCAAAAAGGCAATTTGATCCAAACAAGGTAGCATATAACATCACTACTCAGTAAAGACCAAGCCATACAACCATGAGGATAATGATTTGGAAGAACTGTTACAGTCAACCGAATCTTTTGAACAAGTGTTCAAATGGGCTAAAGTGAACCTATGTTTGGAGTACTAAAGAAGGTATGTTTTTGGTAATTATTTAAGCATCTTTTCATTAGAACTTACAAACCTTTTGCATCATGAATTAGGAAAACGATAGGGAATTGTAATAAAACATGTGAGATTAATATGCAAGACGAAAACACTGACAATTGTCATTTCCTTATGCAGGAAGGAGGAAAAATCAGAAGTTGCCATTCCAAAGGAAAGGACGAGGACGGGTTAACCGTTGTCCCTTCGACGAGAGACCGTACGCAAACAAGGCAAAGCAAATCAAAGCGAATCAGACCTAGAAAGGAAGTGGAGATATTGGATTGGTGCAGGAAAGAAAAGAGATGACTGAGGACTAATGGTTCGGCGAATCCCTCAGGATCCTTGATCCTGAGGGATTGTTGTTTTATCTATTTCTGCACTTAGATATCTCCGCCTTTACCCTTATAAAAAGGGGCAGCACTGTTAGCTCGAGGGAGATGTTGTTATGTTTTATGTAATTTCCTTTAAGATCAAAACTTTGATCATCGAGTCTCGTTAAGAACTGATCTATTGTAATTTCACTTTATGCATTAATATTAACTTGGTTACTATTTCATCTTTGAGTCTGGAATAACTTCAAGCGGTGTACCCCTGGAGGCTAAGGGCCCGGCCCTGAAGGACACTTGCTCCTGTACCATTACGTTTGGTTTTTGCGTGGTTTGTTTATTGATGTTATTTGATAATATGATGTGTTTTGTAAGTTTACATCACATGCTCTGTTATGTTTAATTTATTAAGGTTTCTAAAGACAGAACTATTACATTGACTCTGCATCATATCACTGTTCTTTTAGGTGTTGATATAATACTGCTAGTCTTTACAAAATACTGTGGTTGTTTCATTACAGAGCCTTTGTGTTGTGCACTTGTTCATTAACATTACGGAATTCATCTTGGAAGTTATGTTCTTTGCGATTGTTGTATCTATAAACAATTCTGTTCTATTTTGAAATCCAGTCGTACTCTTTCTAACTAAGGTTGATAACTGGATCAGATTACTATTCAAGTGTGCCATGTGTATATATGGTTTTCAAGCGTTGTTCTATAATTCATCATTAATCAGTGTTGTTCCATTTTGGTGTGTTATTTAATCCGCCTTTAAGAGTCAAGGATTGTCGTTTTATTCCTGCAAATTATGATTAGTGCATTTGATCTTATAAGCTAAGGCATTACTGCTCGTTAGACTTAGTTGTTGTTCTATTTCTTAACTGCTATTCAATTTCTTAATTGTTGTTCCAATTCTTATCTGCCGTTTCATTTCTTGTCATTTGCTCTTTTGGTGTGAAGAATGATCTCAGGCTATAGTGAGCATTGACATCTATTGTCCGGCTCCCAGATCCACGATCTGTTCTCTGGTTTCCTTTTCCATCAGTTTACAAAGGGACGGGTTATTGCTATCGAACCCTTGACTGATAACTTGCTTAGTTTTCTGAATGTGTGGTTTAATCTCTTGGAGTAGTTACTTGTAAACAAGCATCCGTTTATTCTTGTATTTTCAAACACTGTGCTACTAGCATTAATCCGGCAAATGATAGCCTCAGACTGAGACACTCTTTGAGATAACAAAACGTTCCCGGATTGACATATTAATGTGAGGTAATTAGAGGTGAAAGAGATCCTTTTTATAGCTCCACATTTTGGCGCCGTTGCCGGGGAAAGAGTGTAGCCATTTGTTCTTTTTTCATAGTAGCGTACGAACCTGTTAGGGGAGAATTGGGTTTTGAAAATGGAAGGTAAGAACCTACGTGTGGATCATGTAACAACCCTGCTCCTCTGCCCACTTTCCTGTAGATTTTCTGCTATTTTGTTTTGGATAGAATCTAGTAGTTAATTTGTGTGCATGACTAAGCAGAAAAAGCTAAGGGGTCGATGAACCTTGGCCGACCAAACTTCATAGACGAAATCTTCAAGAAAGCAGAATCTCTACCCTCAGTAGGACCTAGGAAAGTTATTTCTAAATAGCCTACTAGTTCCCTTCAGGCCACAGGATTACCATCTGTAGCCTTTACTGAGGTGCATAGCCAAACTGAAGAGCAGGACTTTCAAGAAATTGAAAATTCTACTCCAGAACTATTGCAGGAAGGGAATTTCAGTAATATTTGTGAATGAGGAGGAGAGACAGGGGAAACCGAGGAACTGAGATCTCCTCTTGAGACAACTCAGCCATTGAACAGCCCAGACAAGGGAAGTGCTGCAAAAATCATCTTTGAAGAAACTCAATCTTCTCAGACATTAGGCAATCTCATTATCCCAGATAGAGGAAGTGCTATTAAAACTATTCCTGTTAAAGCCATTCCCTCTCAACCTAGGAATACTCTCCTAGATATCCCAGAAGGTTATTGGCATATATTCGACCAAATGGCTCAAAACCAGCCAAACACCCAAACCTCTACATTACAATACCCTATAGTGGATTCTGTAGCAAATGCGCCTACGAAAGCAATCCCTCTTCAACATATCCCTACATTCCACGGTCTTACATCAGAAGATCTGGATGCATTTTTATTTGAATTCGATGTACTGTGTATGGGATATGATTACGCCATCGACCCCCAGAAACTGAAACTGTTTCCCTCTACATTAAAAGGGGCTGCTTTAAGATGGTTTATGGGATTAGGTGGCAGGGTTATAAATAACTGGGATCAAATGAAAGAATCTTTTTTAAAAAAATATCAGGACTATTGCTGGTCTAGAAAATTGAACGACGAAATATTCCAGATGATAGCTAGACCAAATGAAACATTGGAGGAGTATGGGGAACGTTTTCAATATAATCTACAAAGATCTCCTTATGCATCACTACCTTTACCTGATAATGTGTTAAAAACAACATTAATAAGGGGCATGAAGTAACAATGGATTGAAACATTAAACATTATGGGAAAAGGAGATATTTATCAAGAAAATTTTGCTGACATTATTGATTTATCTATCAGGAGCTCGAGAGGCAGCACAAGAGTAAAACTGGCAGAACATGATCGGTTTGTAAGAGATAATAAAATTTTGACAGAAGGAGTAACGCGTGTAGAAATTGGAAATTTATTAGAAAATTTTAAAACTGATATACTAGGGACACTAACTACACAACTTGATATTGTGCAGGCCAAACGGAATATAAAGAACAGAATTTGGCAATCTTTTGTCCCCGATGCAGGAAAAGGCATAGCCATAAGGAGTGTCCACTAGATGCAGTCCAAACATGCACCATCTGCACAAAAGATCACCTTACAGAAAGTTGTCCCTCACTTCTTGGATTAAAAGTAGTATATAAGGAAGCAGAAGAAGAGCCAGAATCGATGTATTTGCTCAACCAGCGCCGTTAGTGGCAGACGTGACAATCTGGTATGTTTCCAGACCCAACTTCTTCTTTTCAGCCTCCGCAGTATAATGCTCAATAACATAATATGTGGCAAAGTCAATTTCAACCCCCATTTCCAAACTGGTCACCATAGTCGTTTCCTTCCTCAACCCCATAGCTGAATCAGGCAAGCCAACCTGGTTGGCTGAATCTTCCTTATACCCCACCATATTGGCAAAGTAACGCATACCCACCATAATGGACTCCCGCTACTTCACAAAGTTCAGCCTGGCAAACAAAATGGCAGAGACCAATGCATCAGCCAGTAGGAACCATTCTGCTCCCTCAACCTACACTGCCAACCTTATAACAAAATCCCCAGTCTAATCTGAGACTGCAACTCCCAACCCAACCCAACCCCAATCCTAATAACAGACCAGTCCAATCTGTCCAAATCATAGAAACACCAGAAATAGGAGCCGATCTAAGGGAGTGTAATGATCTTCAGTTAAGATCTGGGCGTATTATTGAAAACGAGGGAGATAAGACAGTTCAGGTTCAAAATCAGTTACCCAGAGAACATCTGTCACAAGAAGAGGATGTGAATAAACAACAAACTCATAATCAAGCAACCACATCCTCTCCCCCGTTCCCAGAATGACTAGTCATACCTCGACCTATACAATATCCTGATTTTGACATTCCAGGAGAATTACAAAATTTGTACATAAAAATTCCATTCCTCGAAGCCATTCAAGACATCCCGATATATGCAAAAACTATCAAAGAATTGTGTATAAAGAAACCAAGGAGGAATATAACAAATAATCCAAGGTTCCAAGTACTCGGCACTCTATCTGACTTATTATCAGGAAAAGAAACACCCATTAAATATGAAGACCCAGGAAATCCAATAGTAACTGTGCAAATTTATGGTCAGACCCTTTCCAATGCCTTAGTTGATCTAGGAGCTGCAATCAATATCTTAACAACCACAACTTGCCAAAAGCTAGGCATTACATCTGTAGAACCTACCTCTACCTTGCTAGAATTGGCTGACCAATCTGTGGTTAGGCCAGAGGGCACACTACATGATGTCATGGTCTCTGTTGACTCCTGGGAATATCCAACCAATTTTCTGATAATAAATCCTAAAACCCGACTTGATGGACATCCATTGATTTTAGGTAGACCTTGGCTTGCCACTGTCGATGACTATATTGGCTGTCAGCAAGGAAATATGATCATAACCAGAGGAACAGATATCAAGGACTTAGTTTTATATCCTTCAGCGCAGCCAAGTGCCACAATAGTCAAAACTAATAGGCACCCTGTATCATACCTTACTAATAACATTATATCTCCATTAACTATACAAGAGGCACTTGATTTCAAAGACCAAACAGAAGACGATGCCATTAATAATTTCATTAGTCAAAATGAACTCACATCCCGCACACAATGTCACATTATAAAAGCAGCATTTGATAGTGAATTAGAAAAAGATCCTCTTAAAGATACACATGATCATACAATACCTGTTACCTCTCTTGCAAATAGTAAAATTGTGGAAATTGACCTGGGAAAAACCTTAAACATTAATGCCAACCTCACATCTGAACAAGAAATGAAGCTCATCCATGTTTTAAGGAAATATAAAGAAGCATTTGCATGGGACTACCTTGATATGAAAGGAATTGACCCCCAGTTATGTACACACCACATTGGCAAGAATGAAATTCTTTTCTTTCCTGGATGGCTTCAATGGATACAATCAGATTCAGATTGCCCCTGAAGACCAAGACAAAACTACTTTTACTTGTCCTTGGGGAACATTTTCCTACCGAGTTCTACCTCTTGGCTTATGCAATGCTCCTGCCACATTCCAAAGGGCTATCCTGAGCATTTTTGCAGACTTAATAAATGAGGGACTTGAAGTATACATGGATGACTTTACACCATACGGAGATGATTTCGATCCAGCATTGGATACACTAGAAAAAGTCCTACAGCACTGCATTGCTACCAGGCTTTGTTTAAGACATGAAAAATGTTATATGATGATGACTGAAGGACTTATCCTAGGACACTATATTTTAGCAGCTGGCATTCAGGTAGACCTAGCCAAAATCCAAATACTTTTACTTATTCCCACTCCTGCCACTCAAACGGAGGTAAACAGTTTTCTTAGATTTTCTGGTTATTACAGGATATTTTTAGAACATTATTCACATATTGTTGCACCTTTGTATGCACTAACTGGTAACGTTGATTTTCTTTGGACAGAAAAATGTGAACGTGCTTTCAAGGATCTAAAGAAACTCATATCCACAACCCCAGTCCTTCGAGGACCAAATTGGGATTTTCCATTCCAGATATCATCTGATGCCTCAGATACAGCCATTGGAGCAGTCCTTGGGTAGGAAGAGGAAAAAAAACCATATGCAATTTATTACATCAGGAAAAATTTATCCCCTGCTAAATTAAACTACACTGTTACTAAAAAAGAATTTCTAGCTGTAATACATGCTGTGAGTAAGTTCAGACATTACATTACTGGATATCCTGTTATCTTGTACACAGATCATTCTGCCATAAAATATTTAGCAAACAATCCTATCACAAATGGAAGATTAACAGAATGGCTGATTTTATTACAGGAATTTGATATTACAATCAAGGATCGACCTGGAAAAGAAAATCTTGTAGCTGATTTTCTCTCAAGAATACTAAATCCAATCGATGCAACAGTAGTTGAAGATCAATTTCCGGACGAACATCTGTTTGTTGTGGCTATTCAAACACCCTGGTATGCTGATGTTTCCAATTACCTAGCAGTAGGTAAACAACCAAAGCATCTAACCCCTAATGAGCAAAAACAGATTGTTCAGCGAAGTACTCGATTTTCTTGGATTGGGGGCTATTTGTTCCACACAGGGACAGACATGCCTATCAAGAGATGCGTTCAAGAAGATGAAATCTTTGACATGTTAAAAGCCTGCCATGACGGACCATGTGGTGGACATTTTACCGATTGCAAAACTGGACATAAAGTGCTACAAAGAGGGTATTATTGGCCCACAATTTTCAAAGATGCAAATAAATTCGTCGAAGCCTGTGACAGTTTCCAGAGAGCAGGATGCCTTATTAGTCTGATGAGATGCTTCTAAAACCACAGCTAGTCATCGAACCATTCGAGTGATGGGCTCTTGATTTCGTTGGACCAATTAACCCATCATCAAACCATAAAACATATATTTTGGTGGCAACAGAATATGTTACCAAGTGGGTTGAAGTAGAGGCATTCCCAAGAGCTATAGAGGACTCTGTCATACAGTTCCTATTCCATCTATTTGTACGTTATTGCCTTCCAAGAGAGATAATTACAGACGGTGGACCACAGTTTGCTGGGAATAGAATAGCTGCAACACTCAAGAACTATCGTGTCCAGCGTAAAATCACTACTCCATACCACCCACAGGCAAATGGGCAGGTAGAAAGCAACAATAAAATAATAGAAGTAATCCTAACGAAAACCATTGCATCACATAGACGTGATTGGGCTGCGAGACTACCCGAAGCACTGTGGGCTTATAGAACAACATGGGGAAGTACTACTGGTTACTCACCTTATCAATTAGTGTTTGGAAGACAACCCATTTTCCCCATAGAATTCGAAATCGAAACATTGCGAACAGCACAGGAAGTTGGCCTAGATCTAACCGAGGCACAGATTAATCGATTACAGCAAATCAATGAGCTGGACGAAATTAGACTCTGTGCACTTCAAAACACTACCCTAATCCAGTAGTAGCGAGCTAAATGGCATGATGCTCTCATTAAAAATAAAGTCTTCCACAAAGGTGACTGGGCTCTTTTGTATGACTCCAGGTTTCAGGACTTCCCCTGGAAACTCCAGACTCGTTGGTTGGGACCATACGAAATCCAGAAGGTACATGAAAATGGTACCCTTACTCTAATCACTATTGATAGTTCTGGATATGCCTTCAAGGCAAATGGCCACCGAGTTCGTCTTTATCGCAAACCACTCACCCGGGAGTCCTTCTGCTAGTAGCTACGCTGAGACTCTGATATGGAAATTTTGGGAGAGGGAGAGAAGTCTTCCTCACCTGTAATTCATTAAGAAATTTATTTCTTTTCAAAATTTGTACATAATTTCTTTTCTTTTGTTGAATCATTTTTGGACATATTGTTGAATCAACGTTTTGTCATTACTATTTTTTCTTATTCCTTTTCTTAAAAGGACAACATTTTCTTCTGGCTGTTCCTTTTTCAAAAGAACAACACCCTTTGAATCAGCCGTCATTTTGTTGTAATTTTGTTCCTTTTCTTTATTTCTGTGTTCTGTTGTTCCTTTTCCAAAGGAACAACATTTTCGTGTTCTGCTGTTTCTTTTCCTAAGGAACAACATTTTCGGTTTCTGCTGTTCCTTTTCTAAAGGAACAACATTTTCGGTTTTTGTTGTTCCTTTTTCAAAGGAACATCATTTCTGTGTTCTGTTGTTCCTTTTCCAAAGGAACAACATTTTCGAGTTCTGTTGTTCCTTTTCCAAAGGAATGGCATTTGTTTGCTTTGCTGTTCTTTTTCCAAAGGAACAGCATTTTCGAATTTTCGATTTCTGTTGTTCATTTTCCAAAGGAACGACATTTGTTTGCTTTGTTGTTCCTTTTCCAAAGGAACAACATTTTCGATTTCTGTTGTTCCTTTTCCAAAGGAAATAAATTGGTGTGTTTTATTGTTCCTTTTCCAAAGGAGCAACATTTTCGGTATTTGTTGTTCCTTTTCCAAAGGAACGACATTGGTGTGTTTTGTTGTTCCTTTTCCAAAGGAACAACATTTTTTATTTCTGTTGTTCCTTTTCCAAAGGAACGACATTTGTGTGTTTTTCTGTTCCTTTTTCAAAGGAACAACATTTGTGTTTTCTGTTGTTCCTTTTCCAAAGGAACAACATTTTTTTGGTCTTTTGTTGTTCCTTTCTCCAAAAGGAACACCACTTGCATTCTTTTGCTCTCCTTCTTTTGAAACAGCTTGTTCCCCTTGATGTTCTAAATTAAGGATGCTTACTGTTCCTGTTCTTTCAAGTCTTTTAGAATACAGCGATGCACTTACGCAATGGATACAAAATCACAACATACTGAAATCAGTGAATCATAAAATCGCTATCTTTATAAGAAATTGCTCTGAATTGGTAAGGGGATAGAAGGAAGGACACGCTTATTCATTATCTTTTGCTGTCATTGTTCTACTGATTATGCTCTAATTGGTTACCTTTACCATGTTGGTCCCTTTTAATCCTCTTTGATTATTATTCAAGAATAAGAGCAAAGGGTTTATATCTTCCTATTGAGATGTTAAGACTTCTTCCACCATTCCTACTCTTAAGGAGTGTTGAACCACCCTTTGTGTATAAATAGGGAAAGTACTTTATAAAAAAGAAAAAAGAGCAAACAATGATGTCTTAATGACTTATAAGTTGTCAAATGCAGGATAGAGGGTCTCATCAAGAGCTAGCCTACCATGACCATGAGGACGAAAGTGAAGTGGCATTCCCACTATGGCCACCACACCAGGGATATGGTCCAAAAGGTATATCAAATAAAAAACCCTTGGAACAAGAGGTCTCATCACAAGCCAGCCTGCCCACCTTTCACTCCTTCCTTGTGAATGGAATTATGGCTAACTGGTCACCAAGCCAGCATAATGGCCTACATTATGACATCACAACATTTCCTAAGCATACACAAAGGATCATGGTTCCATGGGTGAAATAAAAAACTATGTCAAGGTTATGGGCACCTGTCGGCAGCAGAGCACTGTTAATGGTATTGAAATCACATTATTTAGACCAATAGGTAGTTATTAACACCCTTCTGTTTCTTATGCCTTAGTAATCAATCATATATTATTTCCCAAACCATACAACGCATGTACATCTATTATCACCAATCATGACAGAACAATTGACAATGACCACATGAGACTCCGTATCCACGACAGATGTCCTATCCCCAACCTTGCATCATATCACCGCAGTCTCTTACATATTAAGCGACCCAACTCTATGCCTCGATTTCGGTAATTTGCCACTTTTGTAAACATGGCATATTGCCATACGATGTTCCTTAAGGACTCTGTTCAGAACGGCATGCCGCTCCTTTATTTGACGGCCAGGACGGCCTATCACATTGCGGGGGGAGAGGTTAACTTCATCATTCCCTGGATTATGTGTCAAATCATTATTCGGGAAGCTGTGTACTGGGGTATAGCATGGCTCAACGGTATACTATTTCTTTATTTTTCTACATGACTTGCCGTTCATAAGCCATTTCCATTGTATACTCTGCAACATTAGATTTTGAGCGAGTCTTGTGTCTGTCAGCCTCTTTGTGTTTCAACAACATGAACATCTGTCGTTCCATTGAGAGTTTACATCGAAACCATAAACATGGGAGGAAGATCGATTCAGAGAGAACTGCAGGTGTTAACAATCTCTGCTGCTGCCTAGGAAATCCTGGCAAGAGTAGGGTGGCTGACTTATCTCAACCACTTACAGGAATCCAACGAGACTGTAGCAATTGAATTCTTGCAGAACTTGCAAGAGGATCACTCCACAGTGAGGGGGAGACACATAGCAGTCACCAATGACATAATCGCAGAAGTCTCGGGACTGCCAGCTGCTGGACCTGTATGGACGTTAAAAAAGGAGAGATTGCAGAAGATCATAGAAATCTTCCAAGAGGAAGGCCAGAGCCTGAAAATTAGAGGAAAGGGGGTTCTGCCAGTAGCATTAGGAGAGCCATGGGTGGAATTGGCGAAGACCATTCAAAGCTACATCACCTGTGAAGGAAGAAAAGACGTGGTAAGACCATGACATTTTAAACTCTTAGCTATACTAAAGCAAAAATGCTCTGTAAATTTACCTGCATTTTTGAATTCATTACTTCATGACGTTGCACGGAGCATAAAAAAGGCACAACATGTAGAGTCAGTTGTTAGTCATCATGGGTTGATTCAGTTAATAGTGAGCCATAGCCTTACCTAGCAGCAGAGCAGCTAGGAAGAGCTAATTGCCATGATAAATGGAGGATTGACCACACCATCCCCAAAATGTAAACATGCCACCAATACACCTGAGCGTCCAGAAAAATGAAGGAAATCGGTCTGGCTAGCACGGCTACGAGGGAGGCTGGAGAAGCCCCAAGGAAACACTAGCCAACCGGTAGAGATAGAAGATGAGCAACCCCCACGATTAGAAGGGGAAGACAATGAGAAAGGAATGCAGGAAAAAGAGGAAGGAGAAATGGAAGAAGAAGCTGAGCAATCTGAGGAGGAGGAGGAAACGGAACAGCAGGAAGGTAGCCCATTGCAGGACCCATTGGGAGAATATGAATTGGCCAAATTTTTGGCCAATATGGGCGAATATGGCCAACCTTCCAGTCCTTCAGATCTCCATGCTGAAGAGGAACCTCAGAAAGGAAATGCACCTGAAGAATCACATGCAGAGGAGGTAGAAGAAGAGAATATGCCTGTTCATGATGAAAATATGACAGGAGATGCAGAACAAGAACAATCTATTCCTAGCCAGATGACACCAAAAGAAATTCTGGAGGAGGGGGGCAGAAAAGGAAGTCACCCAGGAAATAAAAAAACCAGTTAGGGTTCTTTCCCCAGAACAACTAAAGCAGAGCAACTAAGAAGCACCCCAGAGAGAAAATCAGGGAATTAGTCATAGTCCAGGCCGTAGTGAAGAACCTGCTCTTCCTTCTAAGGAAATTGAGGAAATTAAGGAATTACGAAAGGAATAGCAGAGACTACTGAATATAATAGTTCAGCTTCGACAGCAGATTAGGATTCTAAAAGCAAGGAAAAGGGTAAAAAGGACTTTGGGAAGGAAAAATGCAGCCACTCCAGCAAAACCCCTCAAGGCAAAGGGGCAGAGGACCAGAGTCCATCCTACTGTTCAAAACCCTATCGAAAACCAGGCTGCTGTTCCAAATGATGCTGAGGAGTAGACTGTTGTTCCAATTAAAAAGGAATAACAATGGACTGATATCCATGTTAAGATAGAAATGGATGATATGTTGATCTGCGATAAGGAAATTCAGATGGAGACACCACCTTCGGGAGTGATAAGGGTCATGAACGCAAAACAACGCAATAGGAAAATTCAGGTGAAACTCCCGGCCTCCACTGCCGCATGGAAAAGAGATCCGAAAACGGTAACCCTACAAAAGGGTTTGAAGCAAGCTCAGCAAGCAGCAGAAAAGCTTATAGAGCAAACAGTCCCTCGAGAAAATTATGAAGAGCTATAGCAGTAGCTTTGGAACGTCAATCTATCCGAAAGTCAGGCCTTTGAAGGGTGGCAAAGGGAAGAAGAAAAAGTCGCGAAGGTAACTCGTAGGTTAGATATAGTTTTCAAGTATATAGATACCTTATGTTCTTTATACAATGACGTCCTAACATGTAGAGCCCTTTCTAAGAATTATGCCTTGTTTTTAGTGGAACGATATTTGCAATTGAAAATAAAGGTTGTTAAAGCAGGTGCTCCCATACAAATTAACACCATCGATGATTTTATAAACTATTGTAAGCACTATGGGGTAAAATTTTAGATACTACTGTGTGAGTTTTATTTACATAACCTTGTATTAGACTAGGAGACTGAGCTGAACCCTGGCCCTTTTGTTGGGGATATCCAATTACAAGCATTTATTTCATTTGGGGTTAATCAAATTAAATGGCTTAAATCCTATAATG
This sequence comes from Pinus taeda, assembly GCA_000404065.3. NCBI lineage: Eukaryota > Viridiplantae > Streptophyta > Pinopsida > Pinales > Pinaceae > Pinus > Pinus taeda. The sequence continues at coordinate 93,302 of APFE031722408.1, forward strand.
CTTTCCAAAGACAAGAAAATGGATTAGATTTGTGGATAAGAGTTGAGCCTAGGGATCCAGTACAGTTGTGGAGAAACCATAGAAACCTCATGAAGACTCCAAGTGTAATTGAAGCATTAGGACCCCTTCATGAGGCAATCATTCGACAGGGAATAGAATACTTTTTCTCTATCAAAGACATGGCCATTGATGCGGCCAAATTTCGGTATCAGATCTCTAGTCCAAATATCCATCTCAAGGAACCATTTAAGTATGAAAATTTCAAATTAGCCACCAACCGCTTGCATCTCTATGGCGAAGTCATTTTGAGGGTAGGGCCATCCTGGTTAGGATATAGGTTCCGGAGTCCAATTATTTGGCACCCTGCACCCAGATACCAAGCCCTATATGAGATGCCTGAGGGTCAAACATCCCATTTCTTTGAACACCTAGTTATGCATCATGGCTGTAGGCCTTCACATGAGATTCCATCTCCAGCCTACTCACTCACTGCCTTACACGTCAACTACAATGTTTTCATGAGGGCATGAAAAATGGTAAGCAAGGGGGTGTGTGGAGTACTAAAGAAGGTATGTTTTTGATAATTATTTCGGCATCTTTTCATTAGAACTTACAAACCTTTTGCATCATGAACTAGGAAAATGATAAGGAATTGTAATAAAACATGTGAGATTAATATGCAAGACGAAAACACTGACAATTGTCATTTCCTTATGCAGAAAGAAGGAAAAACGAGAAGTTGTTGTTCCAAAGGAAGGGACAAGGACGGGTTAACCGCTGTCCCTTTGAAGGGGAAGCGTATGCAAACAAGACAAAGCAAATCAAAGCGAATCAGCCCTGGAAAGGATGTGGAGATATCAGCTCGGCACAGGAAAGAAAAGAGATGACTCAGGACTAACGGTTCGGCGAATCCCTCGGGATCCTTGATCCTGAGGGATTGCTGCTTTAACTATTTCTGCACTTAGATATCTTTGCCTTCACCATCATAAAAGGGGCAGCACTGTTAGCTCGAGGAGAGTTAGAATCTGCTATGTTTTATGTAATTTCCTTTAAGATAAAAAATTTGATCATTGAGTCTCGTTAAGAACTGATCTATTGTAATTCCGCTTTATGCATTAATACAAACTTGGTTACTATTTCATCTTTGAGTCTGGAATAACTTCAAGCGGTGTACCCCTGGAGGCTAAGGGCCCGACCCTGGAGGACACTTGCTCCTATACTATTACATTTGATTTATGCATGGTTTTCTTATCAATGTTATTTGGTAATCTGATGTGTTTTGTAAGTTTACATCACATGCTTTGTTATGTTTAACTTATTAAGGTTTCTAAAGACAGAACTATTGTATTGACTCTGCATTGTACCACTGCTATTTTAGGTGTTGATATAATACTGCTAGTCTTTACATAACACTATTGTTGTTTAATTATAGAGCCTTTGTGTTGTGCACTTGTTCATTGACATTACGGAATTCATCTTGGGAGTTGTGTTCTTTGTGATTTTTGGATCTATAAACAATGTTGTTCTATTTTGAAATGCAGTCGTACTCTTTCTAACTGAGATTGATAATTGGATCAGATTACTATTAAGGTGTGCCGTGTGTATATATGGTTTTCAAGCGTTGTTCTATAGTTCATCATTAATCAGTGCTGTTCCATTTTAGTGTGTTATTCAATCCACCCTTAAGGGTGAAGGATTTCCGTTTGATTCCTGTAGATTACGATTAGTGCATTTGATCTTATAGACTAAGGTGTTACTTCTTGTTAGACTTAGTTGTCGTTACAAGCTCTTAACTTCTATTCCATTTCAGGTTTGTTTTTCGATTTCTTAATTGTTGTTCCATTTCTTATCTGCCATTTTATTTATTGTCATTTGTTATTTTGGTGTGAAGAACGTTCTCAAGCTGTAGTGAGCATTGACATCTACTGTCCGGCTCCTAGATCCACGATCTGTTCTCTGATTTCCTTTTCCATCAGTTTACAAAGGGATGGGTTATTGCTACCAAACCCTTGACTGATAAATTGCTTAGTTTTCTGAATGTGTGGTTTAATTTCTTGAAGTAGTTAGCTGTAAACAAGCATCCATTTACTCTTGTATTTTCGAACACTGTGCTACTAGCATTACTCTGGCAAATGTTAGCCTTAGACTGAGACACTCTTTGAAATAAAAAAACGTTCCCGGATTGACATATTAATGTGAGGTAATTAGAGGTGAAAGAGACCCTTTTTATAGCTCAACAAAACTAATGAAAATGAATTATTTCGTTGAATTTGGTATGCATCTTATTTGAATGCGTGTTGTTAATTTCTTTTATGATCATTACTATATTGTGAATTAATTTGCAGGTTACCTAATGATTCTTCCCATGCTCTTGTGTATCTCTTTTAGGATAGTACTATTAATTTTCTTCTAAAGGTTCACTGTCTCTCTTTACCTTCCATGAAATTACTTTATATATGTTGTAATTGTAAGCCTCACAATGTCAACTTGCTCATTTCAAATATTGTTTGAATAATGTCTTATGTTAATAATTGTAGTCGAGGAAAATCCCTAAGAAAAATGGTGGTTGGGCATATTATCGATATGGGGACCCTAGTCCAAACAATGTGAGGTCTAGTTGGGACTTCATACTAGGGAGACCCCCTTTTTTGGTGGATTTCCAGCCCCGTCAACAAGATGTGCTAGAAGGAAGTCCAGATGACAAGCTGAGCTCTTGAAGTATTATTTTAATCTCTCATATTAAATGACTTCTTCCCAAATCATAACCTCAAGATGTTTTTTGAATAGAGAAAATCTTACAATCCCCTTAGAACTAATTTATAACCTGTCCCAATTTATGTTTAATGTTAAGGGTGAACTAACTATCCTTGTACATGCGATATTTTTTTAATTTTTGTCTTTCGAATGGAATATAATGTAATGATTTCATGACCAAGGTGTTCACCCTCACCCTTGATGGTCGTGCGAAACTGTGGTGTCAAACATCAGCAACCGCTTCTATTCTTTCATTTGAATAGCTTATTAAGGAGCTTCATGAATTTTTTGACAAGTACAATTATCAAGATACATGTAAGAGGAACGATAAACTTAGAATGAAATTTGATGAATCATTAGGGGATTTTATGGATGGATTCCTTCATATTTGTTATTAATTTTCAAAATAAGAATTTAATTGGGATTTCATGAGTGAAAAGTTTCAGGATTTGGTTATAGCCTCCTTGAAACAATTTGCATCATAGTCTCCTAATGATTTTTATCTTCCAGGTTTTCTCAATCTTGAGGTACCTCTATTATCAAAAGAGGAAGCTAGTACTCCTTTTATTCTTTGTCCCTGTCCTTTCTCATTATTGAAAAAAGTGGTTCCTTGTGCCGAGGTTGTAATTTTGGAATCTGAAAACCAAATTGTTGATCCATTTTTCCCACTTTCATCTTCTTCCCATCAACTGATTTCATTCAAAAAAGCTTTCATGGTTCTCATGCTCCCATTGAATTTAATCCCTTCATTCTTCAAGATAACACTAACATGCGTAAACTTGATCTTGAATTTGATTAAATTGAAAGTAGTATTTCTTCAAGAAATACATGTCATCCTCTATTATTTATACCACATGACCCTTTGACCTTGATGTTCTTAATCAATCTACTCCACCAATAATTTCTCTAGACACTTTTGACTCTCAATTTGTTGGTTCACATGGTAATAAGGTACAAGTTGGTCACATCTCATAGGTAGAGGAGAAAAAGGATGAGGACACTTTTAATCTCTCCTCTTTTTCAAATTTCTCTATGTCAAAATAATGTTTCTACATTCTTTGTTGATCAAGAATCTCAAAATCTCAGTGATCAGTCAAGTGGGATTGAATTTTGCAACAAAAATGAACTCTTGGAAAACCATCACCCTAAAAACAATGACTCCACTGATATGCATGGTGGTTATTTCTAAAGTACATTCGATGATCTCTTATTTCCACAAGAAGACTTGGATCTGCAAAGTTTTGATTTGGAACCTAATTTGATTATAGAAGAGTTTCTCACATGAATTTCTTCCTCAGGTCACCAACCCTTGTGTTGAAATGTGTGTAATCAATCAAATAGGATATCATGTTCTTCCAATTTGCACTCTAATGACTTATATCTTAATTACACACAAGGAAATAAGGTTTCCCATGATGAAGTATATGATGTGTAATCATTGAACATCTTTCTTACCATTTGGGTAATATATTTGGTGATGTTGAGACATCTAATGAAACAATTCCAACATCTACCATGTGATTCATAATGTTCTTGTTGAAACAATTGATGATAGTTGTCTTCACAGAAATGATGATCTGGCCATGCTTTCAAAATTCAATCATCTAATATTTGAAATTTAAGAGATTTGTCAGGAAGTCGAGGAACTTCAACTTCATTTTATGGTTATGTCAAGATGTTGCAACCTTGATGAGATCCCTAAACTAGGTCAGATTAGAATGATCTCACTTGATTATTTTCTCAGGATTATTTCATTAGACCTAAGCTCACTCTTGAAGTATTTTTAGCATTTTTAAGTTGATTTTATTAGTTCTTAAAATAAAGTTTATAATCAGGTAAAAGAATCTTGTTTGGATAATTCTTCCTCATGCAAATTTGTTGTATCTAACTCGGGGTTGGAATGCATATATTGGTCAGATGAACACAACTTTGAAGCTTGTCATTTTGATTTTCAAGAAAAAGATCACCAACTGAAAGAGTCCTTCCTGTCAAATTCTTCTGTGAATAATCAACTTCTTATCCCTTTATTGTATGTTATGAAGATAATATTTTATCTACCACAATCAATCCTTTCGAATATCATTCAATGCTTGAATCATTGGGTGAATCAAAACCCTCATGTTGATATGGATACTAGATTTGATTTAACATATATTTCTAATATTTTGTTAGCATGGTATCTTAATTGTTTTCTTGGATTTATGATACCAGAAATAATTTTTAACCCACAAATCTCTCACATTGTTGATCTAATATGTAATTAGGTACAAAGGGAACTAATGGAGAATCAAGAATCTTCCATGCCAATCCACCATTCTGATCATAACACTAGTTCTAACAATTGTCACTTAATTAGTCATTTTCCCACTAGTACATATGATGATAGTTGTTTCACATTGATTGGTCCCTTTAAACCCAATAATATTTATTACTCATCATTTCACTGTTCATATACTTATCAGATAGTTGAGGCACTTCAACTTTTGTTGTTGGTTTTGTCAGGACCTCACTATGTTGAAAAGGTTTTTGAATGAGATTATGTTTTTTTTTTTTGCTTCTCCCCATGACTTTATTTCATTGATTGAAAGTTAATTCTCCCAAGAGTTTCAAGGTTTTAAAAAACGTTTTTGCGGATACCATGATCAAATCTATGATTTACTAGAGGAGTCTTATTTGGAAAGATATGTTGTTAATAATAAATTTCAATCTTACATGATGTTTTCCAAGACTAAAAATGAAAATGAATGTATAATCACAAGAAACCTTCAAGGTTTGTATGGTCATTGTTCTAATCAACAAGGTAAATTTGTAGAGTGGTTAAATTTAGTTTCTATGACACACATTTCTACTAACAAAAAATACCTTCAATTTCTTGTTTAATTTATTCAAGTTCAGATCTTTATTTCTACACATTGTTTCATACTATTGCTACCCACTTATATCTTTCTTCTTGCAAGTCAGGAACAACTTGAAAATTTACATTGGAATTTTGACTTCACATAATCCTAACCTTTTCGTTTAGATATATTATGATTTATATTTATTTATGTTCATTAGCTTATTCACATCCTAGTTACATTTGCATTTGCATGACAATAATTTTCCTGCATTTCCTTTCTCATTTTTGGTTTTGTTCCCACATTCTCTTTACCTGTTTTTAATTTTCTTTTGTATTTTCTATTTTTTATATTAGGTCATGTTTTCTTTCATCTCTTTCGTAATGTTTTTTAATAAGACCATGTATGAAAGCTATCTTATTTGGCTCTATGGTAATGTGGAAAAAATCGAAAGGGAAATTGTGACAACTAGCAACACTTGGCTTAGCCATGGTCTACTTCTTTGATTGGGCCTAAACATATTTTAAGGTTAATGATGCACATATGGAAAATACATTTCATCCTAAAAAAAAATATCAAGCATGTCTATGATGCTTATATCTATTAAATAATCTTCATTCCTTTAATCAATCTTTTATATTGATTGGTTTCAACATGTTGAAATTAGAGACTCTTATACGTGCAAGCTAGTTTTCATAAACCTCGATCTGTGGCATATGTTCTTCTCTCAAAAGAGAATTGATGAGGTGAAGGTATTTTCGACCTTTCAGAACTCACTTAGACTGAAATTTTAATTTCCTTGTTTATTGTATGTAAGCCTTTATGACAAGACACATATAAACAACTTATACTCCATGTTTTGGTTGAGGAACTCATTTATTGACAAGGGTCATTAGAACCATCTCTTTGCAAGGAGAAAGTCATATGTTATGCACAAAGGGAAATCATCATAAGCTTTAACAAACGAATTCACAACTAATAAGAAAAATCGTACGACCCCACATCAAAGAGAAATGGATTTTGGGCCAACTATTGGGAACAAGTCCCCTAGGGGTCAATTTTGGGGTTAAGAAACCAGGTTTTGGGGAAAAAGGCCTGAAATTTTGTATAAAGAATGTAAAGTCTCCATATTTATTGGTCACAAAGTGCGAAGATATCTAAATTCAAAGATGGTTTTCTGCCCTTAGTCTAGATCGGTTGTGTAGGTTTTGGATATTTTCCCTTGGTCCGCGGAACATGGGATTGTATAAAAAGGAGAGTCTTAGAGAGTCTAAGGAAGTTCAGTATTCATGAGTCATTGATGTAATAGGTTTTTGAGAGATAAGAGTGAGAGTATTAATGGAGGAAGAGGCTCTATAGCTGAGTGTGTAGAGGCCTAGGGTAGAAGTTTGGAGCTGAGTGCGTGGACCCTTGCAGCTGTGTGCACAAGGCGGTTAGAGTCTGTATTGGAAATCTAAATCATCAATAGAGAGAAGTGTTCTGAACTTATTGTGTACTTTCCATCTGTGTAAGTGTTATTTTACTTATGTTATAAATGTTGTGATTATGCTATGTTGAATGCTAGGTTTAAGATATAATGTTAAGTTGATGGGCGAAATTATATGTTTCCATTTGTTACATGAATGCAAGTGATAATATATGTTTACGTGAGGATAATATTAATTGCACGGTAAATTTGGATAATACTTAAGGTAATTTGGTAATTAATACAATAACTTAGTTACAGAGGCACGTAATTTCTTGAATCAATGTTTAGGGTTGCGTGAAGGGCATTTGGATACCTTTGCGGAGGTTCTAAAAGATGGAAGAAGAAATACGTTGATAAGCCCTAAAGGCTTATCAATCTATGCAAAGACAGGCATTAAGGTATAAGATCGACATCATGACTATCTCATGGTGTGGAAACTTTGTTCCTACATCCCCCCATACTGCTTCAGGTGGGACTTTAGTCCACGCTCCATAGATTGATGTCAAAAAAGCTAGTAGTGTAGGAATTTGCTTGGTTGCTTAACACTGAACCTGTGCTAGGGCCCATCAGGCCAACACCAATGCATGTTACAATGGTCACAAAGCTGCCAAGAAAGCATGGCACTTGAGCGATATAAACAATGCACATGCAAATATTAAAAAAAGGAATGTGATGGGATGGAAGTAAGTATACATGCAATCCACACCAGGGAACATATGTCAATTTTTAGCCTCCAAACAACACGATGGATTCAAAAGACATGGAAACATTTCATTCCAAAATTTTAAATAATGTATTAGAATCAAATAACAGAGTTAGGTTAAATTCCATATAGCAAGGATAGTGTGTTCAAGGTATAGTCACAATTCATTGGGAAAGGAAATGAAAGACGTATTTTGTGGATAATACAACTGTATTGCAGGGAGAGCATAATGCACTAGTTATTCACATGTTTTTGTCTTGTTGGTGTGGGATGCATGTGAAAGGTCACATATTATTTTGATCAACAAGAATGGTGTACAAATAATACATCAAATATTACATTATATTTATTAACCGACAAGTTAAGGGACGCCTTCATCCCACACAGCTAATTGATGATTGGAAGAGACAAACTACAACTATAAAATATTTGATGGAGTACATCATGAACATGTTATGTGTTAAATTGAATGCATTACATTGTGCCTACAACTTTGCAATGTGGTGATATAAATAGATCAAATAGGGCATTGAGATAATGCTAATTATTGCCTGGTGAAAGTGTTGTAGGCAAACAAACATCTACAGAGGACGTGCGATTTGGGAGAGGATACCAACAAATTTCGATTGGTTGGATGTTCAAGAAAATATACCCAAACAATGTGACATTATATCTATTACTGAGAAGAGGGTATAATATTGAATATTTTGGAGTTTGCGATAGAATGTCAAATGTAAAGCCACAAAATTTTACTATTTTTATTGGTAACACAAGGGGGAAAGCATCATTTCTTTTTCTTTTGGAATGAAAAAGGAAATTGTGCTTCTTTCCATCATCTACTATGATGATTAAACCATCACTACACAAGTCTAAATCTATGCAGTTGATATTGATATGGCACGCAAAGAATACAAAAATGTCAAGAGAAAATTGGTTGCTTTGTCCTTAAGAAACTATTGAATATGGGATAATGGAAAAGGTTAATTATTTGATGAAGATATAGATTACTTTGGTGTTTTTTTTTATCTTAAGAAGATTGCAACTAATATAAATAGAAAAGGTGTGTTCTTTTTAGCACCATAATCTTATTACATCAAGGATTATGAAATCCCATGAGGTTTCCCTGGTAGTGGTAGCTTTGTAAGCCAAAAATCCATGGAAAGCAACAATAGTTCCATTCTCTAGTACATTCTTGGATGTTATTGATACGATACCCACATAGAAAGATGATTCCAACATGTACAAGGGTCTTTCTATAGCTGAATCTTTCAAATGGGAGAAGGGAGAGCAACTAGTTCCAAATTGCAACATGGAAATGTGACTTGTTTGTAGGTCACAATGTGAAAATATGACTCAAGAAATTTCACAAGGGAATGTGACTAGATGCAGGTCACAACCTCATAATGTAGGGTGAAGTGAAGGTAACCTCAACTGTGACTATACGAATTATATCCAAGTCGCAAAAGCACATGTTAAAGTCTTAGCTAGGTAGCAAAAAGTGTGGCCTTCCCAAGACTATGACTATGCAACCTCCCCCAAGGTCGCTAAGGCGTAGAATCACTCTTGAACAAAAAAGGTGGCTAGTGTGACCTGTGCTCTTTTGTGACTATCCAACCTCACATCTGCTACCTCTCTCTAGGTCGCAAGATCACATTTTAGATCCTTGGAGCTATGGCTAGGATGTGACTAAGTGACCTCCTTTAAGTTTCTTACTACACACAGGCTAGTACTAGGATATATGTACCAGAGGATATATGTACACATTGCAAGGAGGATACAATGTGACCGATGTTTGAGAGGGTGCAAGCCATGGGGAAGTGGCTCATAAAATAAAGGAGGTTATAGTTTGTATGCATTGAAAGCATAAAGTACTACAATTGAAACAACAGCATGCTCACATCAAAATAAGAAAGCGTTGGATAATATATCCATGTAGCATTTAGAAGATCACATCATGCATATTTTCCAACACACATGTATATAATAAGCACCCAAGAAATGATATTACCTCCCAATGTGTTTAATTTGTGCATTTAAAGACAGTCCTCCAACCATGTGTTGAGCCACTGGTAAGGAAACAAAGTGATTAAATAATAAATTAAGAACACAAAGAGTATATTTAATCATGAGTAGGTGATATGAAGCAAAGGCTTTACCATCCATATGATGAATCCAATAAAATGAGTATAACACGAGTTGAATTCCATGAAAAATATAAATGAATAAAATTATCTTGAAGAGACAAATGCAAAGTACCACATTCTAGTCACACCAATACTCTCATTCTAGAGCCTCTCCACTCATTCCTAAAATCAAAGTACCAGATTTAGGGTGGTTATACAAAACTTACATGTTTCTTCTGACCAAAAATACTCCCTCAATGAACTTCATCAAAGATAGGAGCGATCAACTCCCCTTCATAAAGGACCATTGGAGAAACCCAGTACTTTATGTGAGCAATAGAAGAACGTTTTATAGCAATGATTTCAAGTGGAATCATAGATCCTGGAGCTAACTCGGGACCATTGTCAATTTTCCCACAAACATTGAAAACATTATAGCACATAAAAGGACTATACAAAGGTTCAATTAATGTCTTTCTTTTAGTCAAATTATTATGATTTTAGTGTATTTCTTTGTTGGAAAGTATGTATGACATGTGTTATGTGTTTTTTTTTTTTTTTTTTGCAGGTAGAAGATGTTGGTTTTCACGGAGAAAGCTAGGATCTCCTACAAAGGCAACACTATTAAGGTTTCGACAAACAAGCTAGATGGATCCATGTAGCTTCCTAAAGCATCAGGTCAACCTCAATGGCACGTGTGATAGTAGGCATATCAATATTCAACAGAACAAATGGATCACAACCCTGTTCAGTAGCTCATTATGAATGCACAACAACATTAGCATTTCCAACAACCTCCATTCTTCCCCTCATAATGTATCTATTAAACACACACATGGGTAGCAATAGAATATGAAAGATAAAACATGAGAGTACATTTTTTATTAACAAATGATATACATTTATAGTACATGGTTTGATCATTGTGTTATCCCAAAGTTTCTTGGACTTCGTTTGTCTATTTGGATTCCACACTAACCCATAGAGGATTAGGTGTCCAAAACTCCCCCCTTTAATCCGAAGGGTTATGTATGAGTCCAAGACGAGAGCTATAATACAAAATGTGCAAAAATGCATGGCAACATTAGGCTGAATGTGCTCTCTAAAATGTTGGTATAAGGGGCGATGGTTTATGGATGACCACCAACATTGGAACGCTTAGTGCAGTTCCCAAAACTCTTCCAAGTCTGGCATGAAGCTCAAGTCTTCTATTAGAGGAAGTGCTCCTAATGTTTTGAAGAGAGAAACCTTCAACCAATAAAGGGAGGTCTCACCCTGCATAAAAGGGAGAACTTCAACCTGAAAAGGGAAGTCTCAACTTGTGATGGTTTAAGGATGACCAACAAATCTGGAATGCTTAATGCAATTCCTAGAACTCTTCCAAGTTTGGAAAGAAGATGAATTATTCTGCTAGAGGAAGTGTCCCCAACTCTATTACTGGAATTCTTCCAAAACTAGCAAGAAGCTGAAGTCTTTTGCTAGAGGAAGTGTCCAAGATTACCAAGTGAAGGCATGCTCAGGGGCATCTTTGTCTCTGGCTACAAATCTGAATCTAGTGTGGCAGGTTGTGGCTCAGCCTCACTTGATGTGGCTTTGAAGCTTGTAGATGACCATCATTTCCCCCCATATAAGATACAAGGTGAGATGATGGCGAAAACTCAACTGCAAGACTGTTCAATACTCTAGAACAAGTTTTGACATGTGAATAGAATATCTTCTTGGTTGTTGATGCCCATTGCAAAGAAGCGATCCATCCAAGATGAATCTTTGTTCTTGCAAGAGGTTTGCTTCTGAAACATATGTTTGAATAATCACTAGTTTTATGACAGTGCTTACATGGATGAAGATCAAAATAATGATCTTTCATATGGCCAACTCGGTCACAATGTTGGCATTTCACAATCTATTGTTGTTGTTGTTGTTGTGGAAGAGGGGTAGAATCCAGAACAACTGGAGGTGAACTGTCATGAGGAGCAGGTGAAGATGAATTGTCCTGAAGAAATCCAACACTTTGAAATTGGATTGGTTTAGAGTAGTCTGGAATATGAAAGAACAAGTCCTTGTCATATCCAAGACCAGTTTTGTGCTTGTTATGGACAAGCTCTTCCTAAGGTCTAATGATGGACTTGGGAAGTGAAAGTTGAACTTCTGCATCTGCATGTAACCTTGCTGCTTTATGGGATTCTGTTTCAATCTTCTGAACAAAAACAGGTTCACAATGACTCCTCTGTTTTAATTCTTCTTGCTGTAGCTGAGATTCGAGAAGCAAAAAATAAATTTTCTCTTGTGCATTTTGTAGATAGGCCTGAATGTCTGTGAGAGAAACTTTGCTAACTTTTAGTGTATCATGAGTAGTAGACAATATCAGAGTTTTTAGGAACACTAATACTTCATTGATTCTGGCCATTTTTTCTTCAATGTCAAAATTACACCTTAAAAAACTGATCACAACTATTATTCAATGTAGAAAAGTAATACCCACTCACAATACACAACAATATCCTTTAAAAATGTGCAGCAAATGATCAGTGTGCAACCAGCAAGCACCAATTACAATCCATTACATAAAAATAAGAGTTTACTCATGAGCAGCACTATGTTTTGACAATACAACTGACTAAACTTCCCTCCACAAAAGACTAATTTTATTTGTCAAAACAATCATTGCCTTTATACAGCCCACCAAACTCTTGTGTAGTAGTCGAAGTAACAAGGAATCAATGCATATGTATGTAGACAAAAACTATAATGAGTTTTAAATACAATGCCACAATTGGGGCAACAACAACTGCAAACTTGCTTGGATCCTTCAAATATTCCTTCACTTTCTAGGCCAGTGGAAAATAATAGTCAAGTTCAAGAGCGAATTCTAATACATTCTTGTAACCATTGATGATAGCATCTAGAACAACTGCAATTGTGGGATAACAGATAGCCAAAGAAAGAGTTGTACATGAGAAATATCAGCAACAAATTTCTCTATTAAATCATCATCTGAGATCAAGAACTTCACAATCAAATACTGATCCATTGTCGTATATAGACTACACAATCAATCCATAGGAAAATGGACAAATGCCAAGATTTTCCAGTAAAACTGCCTCGAAAGAGCCAACCTTGTCTCCTTTCTTAATAATCTCCATGGGTGTTATAATTTCAACAGTACCTTTGTTAAGATTTTACTGCACCACCAGTGTAGCTCAAATTCGCTGATACAAATGCCCACAAAAATAATGGAGAATGGGAAAAGCACAACCTTTTCCCCCAATCTAGCTAATAACTTCTCTCAAGAATTTTGGACGTAAGTAGACACACAGACTTATCTAGGGCTCAGAAAATTCAAATGCAGACGTGCCACCATTTCCTTTGGCTCGATTGAAGTGAATCATAAAGTTGGCCAGAGAGCGATGAGAGTGATTATGAGTTCAATACTCAATTTGATTAATCCCGGGTGATACAACAGAAATTATCTTCTCTAATTGCAATTACAAAGTTCCATGGCCAATTTGAAAAGCACAGAATTTAATCAAGTTGTGTATTTAACATGTTAAAGATGACAACGCAAGGGAAAATAAGTGGGCATAAAGCTAAAACCCTTGTGGCTATTAGATCGCACTAATTCTGAGTGCTTCACCGATCTCATGCATAGGCCACAATGTATCAATTGAGGACTCACACATAGGCTATGGAGCGTATCAACCTAGAGCAACGATGAAATGAATAGTCCCACCGGGTGTACCAGGAAAAGTCAACTACCTAGAAAGCTAAAGATTATGTGGAAATTTATGGAACAACCTCTTCCCCAGACATTATACCTGAGATAACGTGTTCAAACTAATTTCATTTTTCCTTTAAAACTTATTCTTCCACTTTCAATTAGGGGCCATTCTCGTTCTGTCATATTGCAATCTCTCTTCAACTCCATGCAATTGAAACCCCTTCAATTTTTCATATAAACAGCTGCTTCCGCCATAATTCGAAATCATACTTATTCTTCAACATTACAAGAGATCCAAGAGATCCCACTTAGCGGTATCAACAAAGCATTATATTGATGCGCTATTGCTGCAATGCAGTGTGGAGGGCCGAGTCGCTAGGTGTATAGGAGACCCCTGAGGCTCATATCTTCGAGGCCGACATTCCTGGTCTAAACAAGATGTCAAAATTCGGGTGGACAAGGTCCTACATGGAGGCACCAAAATACCCTGGTTGGTTTGCAAAATTCCTCTTTGAATCCTCTCTGTCGATAAATGCCTATACTGAGTTAAATCACACCCTATCTAATTCAAATTGGGTAGACTGGTGACAGAAATCTAATAGGATAGAAAGAGTACTATCCACATTTTTGGTGATCTAACTCTCCACAAACCAATAAACAAGAACGATTGCAGACAATGGGCGATATTTTTGTGTGCAATTAGATGGATTTTGAAAACAACTTAAGTAATTTTGACTTTTTCTAAAACATCACTCTCTTAACTATACAAACTTGGTCTTGGTATAACCTCCAGTGGATGAAAAGAACAAGATGTAATGAAATACCACACGATAGTTTTTAGCATTGTTTCTTGCTTCCCAAGAATTCTAGGCTTCACGAGGAGGTGAAGGCAAAGATGGAGAAGCCTAACTAGGAGAGGGGCAGAATCAGACCACCAACAACACTAAGAGTTTCAACCCCAACTCACTCCACAGCACCTCTAGGTAGCAACTAGCTCCAATCGACTCCTTCAATGCACCATTCGATGCACCAATCGACTCCTTCAATACAGTGATGCACTTCAACAATGAATGAGATTTTGTAGGGTTTTGACAGAGATGTCAGCTTGCAAAAGATGCAGAACATAGGTAAAATGGTAGAGAAATGCAAGACAAACTTCTGAAGAAATACCAGAAGGGAGTCACAAAATGGAGCTAGAAGCCAAAAATGGCCCTAGAGAAATGACAGAGGTTGTAGCTAGAATTTAGCTGAGAAAATATTCATGAAATGCAGGACTGATGGCAAAAATGACCTGAACAAAAAGGCCATAAAACAAATGGCTCAAGTAATTATGGAGGGCAGGAATATGCCTGCTCTGATACCATGTTAAACGCACACATGGGCAGAAACAAAATATGAAAGCTAAAACATGAGAGTACATTTTTATTAACAAATGATATACATTTATAGTACATGGTTTGACCGTTGGGTTATCCCAAGGTCTCTTCGACTTTGTTTGTCTATTTGGCTTGCACACTAACCAATAGAGGATTAGGTGTCCAACAGTATCATCTAATTAATATGTAGATATTTCTCATCATAATACTAGAAACTTTGTTCATATTTATTTTAGCATGTAATAGCCACTAGATGAGAGAAAGTAGTGAGGATGCTCAAGAGTTGTCAGGGTAGGTCAAAGATCACCGTAGGTGAAAATCACCTCACCTTTATAAATGTATCTTCATACATCGATGTAAAGGACTTTAGCACTTGAGATTAGAATAGGAGTACATAGATAATTTGTGATTAAAGAGTTAGTGTCACTGAGCTCTTGACATCTAGGAGGGTGAGTTTTAGTGAGGCTAGGGTTTTTCATTAGAGAATGGTATTAGAATGTTAGAAACTCATGTTCCATTATTGGGCTTTGATGAATTGCAATATGTGTACTTATATTTGCAGCAACAATATTATGAAGTTCTTCATTTTTGGTACTGATTCCCATGCTTAAGCATAGTTTTTATATTAGTTATATAACATTTTAACTGTATTTTTATGTGTGCTTTCATACTAGAAATATGTTATGGACTAGTTTGTAGTTGTTGCGTGTATGTTTTCTTTTGAATATGTGGTTACTTGTTCCACGCCATGTTGGTGACCTACTGTGAACTAATTTGCAATTACCCTATGGCATGTTCTTGTTTATGTATTTCTAAGGTGGTTTTGGTTTATTGGTCCTTCTCATGGCATCTTCTTATGGTTTTTGTTGCTTTCTTGTACCTCTTTCTGTAGTTTGTCAATCTTGGGTTGACTTTGTCCCATTATATAGGAATTCCATTCTTTCCCTCACTCTGAGATATTTTCATTTGACACCCAAGAGTGAAATATTCATGGTGGAATCTAGGCTTCCATATCAGATGGGGCTTCTATCCCAAATGGTGTGAGGTCTAATTGGGACTTCACACCAGGGAACCCCCTAGCTATTGGTGGCATCCAACACCATAAATGGATTTTTGGCACTATAAGGAGGTCCAAATGACAAGATGAGCCCTTGGATCCTATAGTTGCATTTCATATCTATAAATGGCTCTATCTCAAATCTCGTGTTATTTTTTCTAAAAACATAAACCTTTTAGTGCCCACGAAAATTGTCTATCGCTTGTCGCACTTTAAGTTTAATCATGAGGGTCAAACAATGGTATTTGGACACATGCTTCATGTTCTACATTTTTGTCACTCTCACAAAATACATTGTAAATATGTTATTAGCAGGTTGTTTACCCTCAATCGTACTTGTCAAAAAATTGACGGATCTCACTGATAAGATGAACGAATGAATAGAAGTAGATGGCAATGTGTGGCACCATTGCTTGACAAGTATGATTTTCACAATGTTTTTAAAAGGATAAATCCCAAACAATCTGATGAACCTCATAAATGGGTAATTATATGGGCTCGTTTTACCTCCTAACCTAGTAAAATCAACCATTCTCTTATCTTATTGTATGATTTTCTGATTATATTTATGATTATAGAGTGAGTTGAGTTAGTTATTGTGCCATGTGGTCTAACATGTATTTAATGCAGATTATTGATGGATTTTGAGGTCAAAGTCAAGGATCTAGTGAAAAAATAGCAGCAATAACTTAAAGTAGACAGAGGAGCGTACTTATAGGAGGGCATCCCCCTGATTTATTACTCCTCACTGCAAATTCCCCTTCATTCAGCTCGGAGTACAAGTAGCCAAATCATGCACTAGAAGGTATCCGAGCAAGTGGAGGATGACTGATGATTATCTAGAGTTTTGGGAGCCAAGCCCCCCTGATTTTAAGGAATCTATTGGTAGCTTAATTTATATAATTAGAGAGGCCTAGGGCTTCACTAGGGTCGGATTTTTGCTTATGTAAACTTTGCTCAAATTTCAAGCTTATTATTTTGTGACAATTTCATGTAATCTTGCTATTGTCTTGAAAATAAAGATGGAATCCTTTTTGAGCTAGAACTGAGTTACCCCATAGGGCTGAAGCTCTTGGGTTAGGGCCCAATCCAAGTAGCCAATCTCCTCTTTTCTTGTATTTGCATGCTTTGTTTCAGTTGTAGATTAGTTCGATGTTAGATGTATTTCCCTTATGGTTAAGAATAGGTTTCTTTTGATGATTTAGTAGTTTGCTTCCATTTGTGCTTTCTGTAGCAGGTTAAGTAGTGACCAGCAAAGATTCAAAAGGCTAGAAATAGTGCCTTGGCCTCTCAGCCTCCCTCTGGGACCATGATTTGCGGAAAAGACTCTCTTGCTGCCCCAAAAACACAGATTTTCCTCCTTCATAGGACTTCTAGTGTTTGCAACTTTTTAGTAGGTTAATAGTCCAACTTTTCTTTGCTTTAGATCTTCTTCATCATACCCACTTCCTAATTTTCAATAGTATTCTTTCATGCTTTCCTTTTCCACAAAATTTCTCATCATTTCCTTTCTTAGATCATAGTTTAGATCATCTTTATGCAAAACTTTGTTTTTCTTAAATGCATTCATTTCAGTTGTTGCTTTATTTCCTTGGTTGAATGTCAGTTTCTATGTAGCAGATCTCTTCCAGCAGTAGGCCATATTATCAACAATCACACCCTCCATCTGATCCATGCCCTATAGGTCTCCCAAATCTCACCTCAATTATGCCCTAGTTTCTTGCATTTTTCTATAGAACTTCTTCCTCTCTTCTTGAGCAAACCCAATCATATTTCTCTCTCCTGGTGATTCATGGTATACCTTAGGCACCCTAACACCTCATTCCAACCTTCATCCACCTTTTTCACCCACTCTCAAACCCTCAAAACAATGAAAACTTCTCTCGGCCTCCTCCTGTAGGCCTCCTGTAGTTTCCCTATTTTCCTCTTGTAGATTTCCTGTGTCCTCCTGTAGATTTTCCTGTAGGCTTTCTTTTGAAGGCCGAGTGTGGGAAAAGCCTCCAGAAGGCCACCTGAGACCTCTTAGGACCCATCCAAACCATCCTACATCCTCTTAAGTCCCAAAACCACCCTTCAACGCCACCTATTCGTTGCCACACTCAAACACAATAAATTACATGCATGTCAAATTCACATGAAAATACTTAAAAATCCAAAAATATGTTTTTTTCTTATTTACTTCCAGAAATAGCATAGCTAGATGTTGTTTACTTCCTTGAGTAGGTAATGGAATTCCTTTCATGGTTTTCATAGTGCTTTCTACAAGAATAGAATTATTTGGTTAATTAGGGTTTACTAGGTTTGCTTTACATTTCAGTCTTTCTCCTTTCTGCAGTTAGAATAGCATCTATAGAGTGATATTTCTTTCCTTTCATCATATATAGAGCTTCTTCTAGAATCCATATAAGTTGGCTTGAGCTCCTGGTGATCTTGTGTCAGCTAACCAATTGACAACTTGCAGTGAGAACTAGTACTTGTGCATACAACACTGATGCTTCCAAGTTTGTTACAAACTACCGGGTTGATAAGAGTAAAGTAAGTAGCCCATGAGTTGCAGCATTATTGCTGCAATACTGGTGCTCACCACTTTTTGGCGTCGTTGTTGGGGAAGCATCAGAGTATTCTATGATTACTGTTTTCTTCTAATTCTTCTTGCAACATTTTTTTCATAGTTTATTTCGGAAAAAGTAGACTAGTCCTTTCTTTTCTTTCAATTTCTGCATTTCCTTGCTTTCCTTTTCAATTCTGCAAATTCCATTTTAGCAAAAGTAGACTAGTAATTTCTTTCCTTTCATTTCTGCACTTCCTTTCTTTCCTTTTCAATTCTGCAAAATTTCCATTCAACAAGTTTATTTCAGCTAGTTGCAGTTTGTTTTGTTCAATCACAATTTTAGTTTTTGCAGGTACTTTCAGTGTGGGAAAAAGAAACAAAAACCAACCAAAAAAATTTCCTTTCATGCCTCATAGGAATAGAGGTAACTCAAGAAACTTTTTTCCCAACACCCCCACTGCTTCACATAGCCAACCTTCTCTCTTCTTCGTTGGCTGTGATGAAGAAAAACCCTTAGGCGAACAGCCAAACATATTTGAAGAACCTATAGCAGAAGAAGAAGAAGAAAACATTCCTTTGGAGCCAATGGCTGAAAACAGAAATGCTAGGGGGAATGGAGAGAGAATAGAGGATACCTTTCCCATGTGAGAGACCAATGGGGACACTAAAATGAAGAATATAAGCCCTTCCACCCTACCTCATTTCCATGGTCTAACTATAGAAGATCCTGACACCTTCTTGTTCAAGTTTGTTGTCATCTGTCAAACTTATGACTATGTAGAAGATGAGAAAAAGTTGAAATTGTTCTCCTCTACTCTCAAGGATGCAGCATTGTGCTAGTTCATGGGATTACTTGGCCATAGCATCACAACTTGGGCTCAGATGCAGCAAGCCTTTAACAACATGTATCAAGACTATTGTAGGTCAAAAGATACTAAAGAAGAAATCTTCTGAATGACCATAGGAAGTGATGAGTCCCTCAAAGACTATGAATAGAGGTTCTAAATCAGTTACAAAAGGGTTGGGTGTACACTTGACCCTGAGTCTCTAAAGTTGATCCTCCTCAAGGGAATTTAGGAAAATCTTTTAGACACCCTCCATCTACTGGTTGGGGGAGACATCTACCAACTATCCTATGAGGACATAAAGATTGTTTTTAGAAACCATTCTAGAGAATCCAGAAATAAAGGTAGGGGGAATCAACCCATAGCAAGTACATTTTCCTCCAACTCATCCATTAAAGGAGAAATTGGAAACATGTTGAAAGACTTCAAGAGTGAGATGTTGTAGACTCTTAACATGCAAATGGATACCTTACATATCAAAAGAAAACAAGAGGAAGCAGAGAGGGCTTTAGCCATTTTTTACCCTAGATGCACTAGAAGGCATCCTAGGAATGAATGCCCATTGAACGCTATAGAGGTTTGTTCAATTTGTGAAGAAAATCATTCTACAGATAAGTGCCCTTCCTTGCCCAGACTTAAAGTTGTATATCAAGGGGCTGAGGGAGTCACTAAACAGCTCTATTACATAAACCAAAGAAGGTCACATGGACCTATACGATACCAGCAGGGGATGCAAGGGACATCTCAGGCATACTACAACCCCAACCAAGTCACCTCCATACCTTCTTGGGGCCCTCTTGTTCATCCTTCCTAGTCCACACCTCCTCCTTGGTCCTTCACATCTCAATATCATGCCCAACCAGCCACCCATTCATTTCAATCCTATTGTCATCCACAACCTCAGTGGAATGCATCTTATCAGGGGTGGAGGCCCCAATACAACCCTCTTCCCACTCTTTTTCCTCCACCACCTACCCAACCACAACTGTTACCTTCTGCTCCACCAAAGCAACCTCAAATTCCCGCCCAGCCAAATCCGAACTTGAACAACAGATAGGCTCAACAAGTGTATAGTGGGGAGCCATCATGCCCAACTTATGCTGTGGAGATTCAAGAAATTAACTTGAGATCTGGGAAGGTCCTCTCAGATAGCTAGCCTCCACCTAGGGAGGTTGAGGAAGATAAAGAGGAAAGTGAACCTAAAGCAAATCCACCCTTTCCTGAGAGACTATCCGTGACAGTCTAGCCTACCCCACAAGAGTCTGAACTCCTGGGAGAATTGAAACATTTATGTGTAAAGATACCACTTCTCCAAGCCATAAAAGATGTTCCTATCTACAATAGGCTAATCAAAGAGAAGTGCTCTAGGCATCCAGGAAGGCACAAGAGAGATGCCCCAACCATCAATGTCATAGGACAACTGTCCAACCTGATGTTGGGGCAGGTAATCTGTCCAAAATATCTAGACCCTGGAAGCCCAGTAGTTGATTTCCACGTCAATGGCACAATGATCCCGCATACCTTGATTGATCTAGGAGCTGCCATTAATGTGATGACAAAGGGCACAACACTAAAACTTAACCTTCGGGGCTCCTTGAGGTAGACCACGACAATGCTACAGCTAGCAGACTGCTCCACAGTGACCCCTGAGGGGATTGTGGAAGATGTGATGGTCTTGATTGATTCTTGGGAGTACCCTGCTAATTTCTTAGTTCTCCAACCAAAGACAAAGCTCACTAGGTATCCTCTCATTTTGGGAAGACCCTAGTTGGCTACAAGCGATGCCTACATCAGCTGTCGAGCTGGGAACATGGCCATAAAGAATGGTCACATGTCCAAGCAGTTAATCCTATATCCTCCTCCCCAACCCTTGCTAAAACATGATCTACCTCTCTGGTTGGAGGAGGAAGATGAGGATGAAGTTTATTCTACACCACTTTGTGCATTATAAATCGCCATGGGGGGAAACAACAAGATGAGGATGATATGATTGAAAATTTGATTTAGAATCCACCTCCTAATGTATCACCATTATAGGACATAGTAAGAAAAACCCAAAATAACCCCTCAACTGATCTCTGTGCGGCTGACTCCACTTCTCTCCGTGTTGAGAATATAGAGTTCGGCCTAGAAAGAACATTGAAAATTAACCCATCCTTATCCACTTCCCAAGAGAAGGAACAATGTAGCCTACTGAGAAAACATATAGATGCCTTCACTTGGAGTTATAAGGAGATGAAGGGAGTACACCCTTTAGTATGTACTCATCATATATACATCAAGGAAGATTGCAAACCAGTTAGGCAGCCTTAAAGGAGGATGAATCCAACACTTAAAGATATTGTTAAGGAAGAACTACAGAAATTGATTGATGTAGGATTCATCTATCCCATCTCTGCTAGTGAACGGGTCTCTCCTTTGGTGCTAGTGCCAAAGAAAAATGGTATGTGGAGAATCTATGTTGACTATCAGGAATTGAACAAAGCCACTAAAAATGACCATTTTCCTTTACCTTTCATAGATCAAGTGTTAGAAGATCTGGCAGGGAAAAAGTTTTTCTCCTTCCTAGATGGGTTTAGCGGGTACAACCAGATTCAAATCAGCCTAGAAGACCAAGATAAGACCACTTTCACTTGTCCTTGGGGTAATTTTGCATACTGGGTCCTTCCTTTTGGTTTGTGCAATTCTCCAGCCACTTTCCAAAGAGCGGTATTGAGTATATTTTCTAAACTAGTTCATGATGCAGTAGAAATATACATGGATGATTTTACTCCTTATGGTTCTAACTTTCAGGAAGCTTTATCTAACCTAGGAAAAGTTCTAGACAAGTGTATTGAGATGAACCTATCCCTCAGTCTAGAAAAATGTGAATTTTTTATGACTAAAGGGACCTGGTTAGGTCATGCAATATCTCAGCAAGGACTGTAGGTGGACCTCAACAAAATTGCCATCATCCAAAGGGTCCCACCTCCTCAAAAGGTGAGAGATGTCAGAAGTTTCCTAGGTTTAGTTGGATATTACAGGAGATTCATTAAAGATTTCAGCAAGCTAGCCTCTCCTTTGCTTGGCCTCTTAGGTAAAGATGTTGAGTTCATATGGTCAGAAAACTATCAAGAAGCCCTAGATACCTTGAAGAGCAAGTTAGTGACTACCCCAATTCTCAGAGGCCCAAAATGGGCCCTACCTTTCCACATTCACATAGATGCCCTAAACAAAGCAATAGGAGCAACCTTAGGACAAATTGATGAAAGGTTACCTTATGCCATATACTCTATAAGCAAAAACTTGTGAAAGGCAGAGTTAAACTATACAGTGATCGAGAAGGAACTCCTAGTTGTCATGCATTCCTTAAACAAATTCGGAAATTATATCACAGGCTATCAAACCTTTGTGCACATTGGTCATGCTACAATTAGATATTTAATGAACAAACCAGATGTAAATTCTCACATTATCAGATAGTTGCTTTTACTGCAGCAGTTTGATCTGACCATTATTGATAAGCCTGGTAAAGAAATGTTGTTGTTGACTTTTTGTCTAGAGTGCCTGTAGGTGAAGAAGGAAAGGTGGATGACCAAATGCCAGATAACATCTATTTTCTATATCAGTACTCTCTCCATGGTTTTTTGGTATAGAAAACTACTTGGTTTCAGCACAGTTCCCACCACACCTATCCTAAAAAGAGAAGAGAAAGATAGTAGGGAAAAGCACCCCTTTCACCTAGATTGGAGGAAATCTCTTCAAAATTGGACCAGATCAGATCTTGATAAGATTTGTTAGGGAGGAGGAAGTCTTTGGCATCCTCTAGTCCTGTCATAATAGACCTTGTCAAGGTCATTTTGCAGCAAAAAGAACTGCCTTCAAAATACTGCAAGCAAGCTACTACTGGCCCACTCTTCATCAGGATGTGAGGAGATATACAAGCCAGTTTGATCCATGCCAGAGGATGGGGAAACCTACTCCAAATGATGAGATTCCCATGCAACCTCAAGTGACCTTTGAGCCATTTGAGAAGTGGGGCATGGACTCTGTGGGCCCTACCAACCCTCCTTCAAAGCAGAAACAATACATCATTGTGTGCACCGACTACCTCACAAAGTGGGCATAGACGAAAGTAATCAAAGCAGTGAAAGAGGAAAAAGTAGCTGAGTTTTGAGAGAAAACATATTCTACAAGTTCGGGTATCCAAGAGAGTTGGTCACAAATCAAGGCAATCAGTTCACTTCCAACCTGATTGAAGACCTGCTCACACATCATAAGATCAACCACAGGACTTCCACCCCTTACCATCCACAAGCCAATGGGCAAGTGGAGGTCACTAACAAAGCATTGGAAGGGATCCTAACCAAGGTAGTGAGCAACAGCAAAAAAGACTGGGTGGACAGATTAGTTGAGGCCACTTGGACCTACAACACCAAATGGAAGACCACCACCGGCTTCACACCCTATGAACTGGTCTATGGGAAGAAGGCTCTGCTGTCAATAGAATTTGATTTCAATACACTAAGGATGGAAGCTCAACTGGACCTAGACCTTATCCATGTGCAGAAGGAGAGATTACTTCAGCTCAATGGATTGGATGAATAAATATTACAAGCCCTTCTCCATACAGAGGTAGTTCAGCTTTAGAGAAATATATGACATGACAAAAATATCAAGGAGAAGCAATTCCAAGAAGGAGATTGGGAACTACTCTATGATTCAAGATACAAGGATTTCAGTGGAAAGCTGAGGAAAAGATGGCTGGGACCCTACACTATGGAGAAATGTAATGACAATGGTTTAGTTCTGATCAGAACCATTGATGATGAAGCCATCCCCATGCTTATCAATGGACATCGGTTGAAGGTCTACAAGAAACACCTCTCCAAGCGAGAGTTCATCAAAGATCTGAATAAAATAGTGATGGTAGTGGAGCATGTCTTAGCTTCCACTTCACCCACTCACTGAAAATAAATAAATAAATAAATAAATAAATAAAAAGGACTCAAGTGAAAACCTCCATGAGGCGCTTGAATCCCATCATTGGGTTGAAAAACTATTTTGAGGTGGCCCAATGATGTCAAAATAAAAGGAAAAAAGAATAAGATCCCTGGGTGAAAACCTGCCTTGGAGGCGCCCAGGGTAGGAAATTAGGGTGAAAACCTCTTTGAGGTTCCCTAGTTGTTTTCAAAAAAAAAGAGAAAAAGGGAGAAAGAAAATGATTTTTTTTTTGTTGCATTGCAAGTTTGCAGGAGGACTACAGGGAGAAGAATAAGGTGACAAGGGGACCCTGACATTTGTACCAGCACCCATCTCATCTTCTCCACACCTTCCTCCATCATTTTTGGCATTTCTTTTACCCCACCGTACCTCTTTTTCAAAAATTGTGTTTTTTACAGAAGGTTCTATGTTTTCTACAAGAGGCTCCTGTAGGAATTACAGAGAGCTAGAAGTGGCTACAGAAGGTAGTTTGAGGGACAAAGAAGGTTCATGAAGAACCTATAATCCCTCCTACAATCTTCAAACCTCCTTTCCATCATTTCTAAACCTGCATCACACCCCAAGCATCATTTTTCTTCCTGTCCAAGAAAAACATAGAAAAACAGTTTTTTGGTTTAAAACAAAAAAAAAAATGAGAGGAAAAAGCACCATCAACCTCACCTGAAGCCTACCTACTACCCCTCCATATTTATCTACACCTATGGCATCATCCTTGAGCTCCAAGCATGGGAAGAAGCTAAAGTTTCAATGGGAGAAGCAGCTACAGGAGCTCCTGTAGGAATTCCTGTAGCAGTTGATCCCATATAAATCTAGCACCGACAACAACAAAGTGCAAACATGAAGGTTGAATAGGCACCTAAAGCTTAGATACAGCCAGAGAAGAACCTACATAAGCACAAAACCACACATCAACAAGTAGAGATAACATGCAAAAAGGGAAATAAAGACATGTAGCAGAGAAAGCCACAACACCTCACATCAAATACACTCGGATCATAGGTAAGTAACTAAGTCACTCCTATGTTTGCATTTGTGTAATTAGAAGTCATGAAAAAGCAACGAGATGGTTGAGGTTGAACGAGGGAAAGGTGGCCAGTTAACTTGGCCACCTTCATCTAGTTGACTCCACTCATCCGAAATGTCACCCACACGTGTGCACAATCAACTCCAGTACAAGATGCCAAGGACAGGTAATGGAGGAAGTGTGTACTCTGATGCAATAATGAGGGATGATTTATGAGGAGGGGTGATGATTACCAAGTAGGTGGGGACCAACGGTCCGAATATGGCCAACATATAACTTGCCAGCTCAGCACTCATGACTTAAAATATCCATAAAGGGTAATACGTACTCCTCCCCGAGCATTCTCACCACCTTTTCCTTCATTCTCTCCTTGTAACTTAGCTACAACAGTCTCCTTGTGCCCCCATAGCCTTGTAATCATTGTCCTCCATCGATCTTTCCCATATTCTTGCTCTCGGCGTTTTCTATAGGAGCACCTATAGGAAATCTACAAGAGGGACAACAAGCTTCTACAGGAGGGGTAGTGAGTTGTTTCGAAGGGAGAAAACACGATTTTTAGTGCAATTTTTGGTCTGAAGAGGTAGGATTCATGCATACCCCCTGTTGAATATCAATATATGAAAGAAGTGGTCTCAATTTGAGGAGTAAATAAGTCTTTAGGAGAGGAGAAAATACATAAACAAAAAAATAAAAAAATAAATAAATAAATAAATCTGCTTATTAAAAAGAAACACAGTCTCCTCTATTTCTTTCTTTTTCTCAAAATTCTTCATCTCCACCTCCATATTTGGTTTTCCAAAAGAGTATAGACAATATTACAGGAGGGTTTATGAGAAAGGAGCCCACTAACTCCACTAGGCTCCATCCCCATCCTCAAGTCATGGACATCTTCACAAGGGCAAATTGGATGAATTTATTTGAGAAATTTCAAGGGTTTGATGAAGAAATTTCCCAAGAGTTTGCTCTCTCTCTAGTCCCTCACACAAGAACTCATGCCACTGTCACCATTAAAGTTCTTTCCATGGAGATAACCCCTAAATTTATTAGTAGGGTCACTACCCTTCCTCTTGGGCTTTGTTGGAGTAAAGATGAGAAACCAATTAGACAAGCTACTAAGAAGAACTTTCTTCGAAATAATGAAACCCCTATTGAAGATAAGAATGGAATTAGAAGGGCTAGCATACCATATCCCGGGGATGAGGTTAGCTATCAAATAATCAAATACATTTCCTATGAGGGGAGGTACAACATTGTTTATGGTTATCACTTTAGAATCCTCTAAGAATTAAGGTATGGCATGGACATTCTAGCACTTCAGAAGCTCAGTATCCCTTACTTCCTCCTATAGTCCCTCATTGACTCTAGCACCAAGGTACAAGCAGGAAATTCAGAACAGCTAGCTCACCATGGCTTAATCAAAATCCTAGTAGAGGAAGCCCTCCATACCTTTACGCTCCCTATAACATGGGAATTTTTCCGAAACATGACAGTTGAGGATGACATAAAGGCCTTAACCTATGATGTCAACCCTACTGGTAGTGAGGAGGAAGAAAAACAACAAGGAGAAGGTGGAGCTAGGGGTGACATAGAAAAAGAAGAAAGGAAGGAGGAAGGAACTGAAATAGAGGAGGAGAGAGCTGAAGAAATAGAACAGGAAGAGACAGAAAAAGAGACAGAAGAAGGAGAAAAAGAGGAAGAGAAGGAAGAACAAGGAGAAGAGTCCCCTAAGACTTTGGAAAGGGAGGCAACAACTGCCCTCACTACCCTGAGTACACCAATAAAGCCAAAGCAAAAGAGGAAAATACAGACCTCCATGTATTGCAAGGCTAGGAAGATCACAAGAATTAAAACAGGGAAACCTCAGCCCTCTTCAAAAGTGCCAATTACCATTACAGATTCACCCTCTGTCAAGGGGAAAGAATCTCCTTCCAAGACACCTATAACATATGAAAGGGGGACTCCTAGATCTTCCACATGGAAGGAAAAGGTAGTACTACAGGACCCAAAAATAGTCCTATAGGAGGCTCAGACAGTTCTATAGGAGACACTGTCAAAACTACAGGAGACCCAAAAGCTTGAGAAAATGATAGAAGGACATCCACAAGTGAAGGAGGAAGCACAAAATATACAAGAACCTGATCCCCAACCTAGTCTTGCCTCCTATTACAATCTACTTGAGGGAGGAAGGATAATCCCACAAAAATTTTCTATCCACTATTTTTTAATTAGAGAAAGAAAGAGTGAGAACACATAGGTGGATGCAGATAGCCAAATCCAAAGGAGTTGAGGATGTTGGCCATATGGAAAACAAACTCAGGGAAATGGGTAGAGAGTTGATTGCTCTCAGAGACAAGGAAGAAATTACAAGAAGCCACCTTGAAACTGAAAATGAATTGCTAAGGAGGCAGTTGGAAGAGAAAGAGACCCAACTGGCATGCATGGCTAGCTTATCCATAGAGGCATTGCAATGCAGAAAACCAGCCAAATCCTATGGCCTCTTTCTAAAGGACCAATGGTTACAATTCCAAATAAATACTTTGGCACAAAGAGGCACAATGCCTTTCCAAGACTATAGGCAGTTCATGGATTTGTGTGACCAAAGCATCTCAGAGGATAAAGCAAAGATGGAAAAATTCTACTTACACAACATGGCCCTCACAGACATGAATGTGTGGGATCCTAATGCCAAGCTAGGGGATCTACAATTAATGGCCATGGCCTCATGGATGAACCATGAAGAATTGAGGGTAGCAGAAACAAAAATATTGATGATAAAGGAGTAGAATGAGCCATTAATGATAATAGTTGATTCATCAGATCCTATGGCACTCATCATCACACACAACTTGCTTGCCAATGACCCTTAGATTGCCCTTAGATATCTCACCAATCAGGCACAAGCCATTGCACACTTTGAGGATATGCAAAGGATACTTGGGGATGACTGTGTGCAGGCATGCATGACGAGATGGAACACCTTACCACATAGTTTGCCAATCAGGGAATATCATTCCCCCATGAAGCTGAAGGAGGCACTAAAAAGAGTGCCAATGTACAAGCGCTCCATGCAAAGGCTGGAGATCAACTCGATTGGCCTCAAACTGAGTCCCCCACTGCCGTTAGGCATGCTAGAAGGCAGAAGAGAAGAAGAAGAGGAGGAGCAGTGGAAGGACATAGACAGGAAGGCAAGATTTTATGGTAGAGAAGAGAAAACCACATCAAAATCTTGGGATGCTAGGGAGGCCACCAGAGCCATAAAAGATGAGGAGATTGACTAGGTTTCTTAGAGGATGAGAGACACCTTCACTAGGGGGGTGATGATGAGCCTCATAAATGGGTAATTATATGGGCTCATTTTACCTCCTAACCTAGTCAAATTATTCTTAGCTTATTGTATGATTTTTTGATTAAATTTATGCTTATAGAGTGAGTTGAGTTAGTTATTGTGCCATGTGGTCTGACATGTATTTAATGCAGATTATTGATGGATTTCGAGGTCAAATTCAAGGATCCAGTGGAAAAATGGTAGCAATAACTCGAAGTGGATAGAGGAGAGGACATATAGGAGGGAATCACCCTCATTTATTACTCCTCACTTTGAATTCCCCTTCATTCAGCTCGGAGTACAAGCAGTCAAATCATGCAATAGAAGGCAACAGAGCAAGTGGAGGATGACTGATGATTATCTCAAGTTTTGGGAGCCAAGCCTCCCTAATGTTAAGGAAGTTGTTGGCATATTCATTTGTATAAGTAAAGAGGCCTAGGGCCTCATTAGGGTCAGATTTGTTCTTATGTAAACTCTGCTCAAATTTCGAGCTTATTATTTTGTGACAGTTTCATGTAATCTTGCTATTGTTTTGAAAATAAAGATGGAATCCTTTTTGAGCTAGCACTGAGTTACCTCAGAGGGCTAAAGCTCTTGGGGTAGGGCCCAATCCAAGCAGCCAAGCTCCTCTTTACATGTATTTGTATGCTTTGTTTTAGTTGTAGATTAGTTTGATGTTAGATGTATTTCTCTTATGGTTAAGAATAGGTTGCTTTTGATGATTTAGTAGTTTGCTTCCGTTTGTGCTTTCTGTAGCAGGTTAAGCAGTGACCAAAAAATATTCAAAAGGCTAGCAATAGTGCCTTGGCCTCTCTTCCTCCCTCTAGGACCATGATTTGAGGCAAAGACTCTCTTGCTGCCCCAAAAACACAGATTTTCCTCCTTCATAGGACTTCTAGTGTTTGCAGCTTTTTAGTAGGTTAATAGTCGAACTTTGCTTTGCTTTAGATCTTATTCATCATGCTCAATTCTTGATTTGCAATAGTCTTCTTTCATGCCTTCCTTTTCCACAACATTTATCATCATTTGCTTTCATAGATCATAGTTTAGACCATATTTATGCAAAACTCTATTTGTTTCCTAAATGCATTCATTTCACTTGTTGCTTGATTTCCTTGGTTGAATATCAATTTCTATGAAGTAGATCTTTTCCAGTAGTAGTCCAAATTATCAACAATCATATCCTCCATCTGAGCCATGCCCTATAGGTCCCCCAAATGTCACCTCAATTCTGCCCTAGTTTCTTGCATTTTTCCATAGAACTTCTTCTTCTCTTCTTGAGCAAACCCAATCATCTTTTTCTCTCCTGGTGATTCATGGTCGACCTTAGGCACCCTAACACCTCATTCCAACCTTCATCCACCTTTTTGACCCACTCTCACACCCTCAAAATAGTGAAAACTTCTCTTTGCCTCCTCTTGTAGTTTCCATGTTTTCCTCCTGTTAATTTCCTGTGTCCTCCTGTAGATTTTCCTGTAGACTTTTTTCTGAAATTTGAGTGTGGGGAAAGCCTCTAGAAGGCCACCTGAGACCTCCTAGGACCCATCCACACCATCCTACATCCTCTAAAGTCCCAAAACCACCCTTCAACACCACTTATTCGCTGCCACACTCACACACAATAAATTACATGCATGTCAAATTCACATAAAAATACTTAAAAATCCAAAAATATGTTTTTTTCTTATTTACTTCCAAAAATAGCATAGTTAGATGTTGTTTACTTCCTTGAGTAGGTAATGAAATTCCTTTCATGTTTTTCATAGTTCTTTCTGCAAGAGTAGAATTAGTTGGTTAATTAGGGTTTACTAGGTTTGCTTTACGTTTCAGTCTTTCTCCTTTCTCCAATTAGAATAGAATATGTAGAGTAATCTTTCTTTCCTTTAATCACATATAGAGCTTCTTCTGAAATCCATAGAAGTTGGCTTGAGCTCCTAGTGATCTTGCGCTAGCTGACCAAGTGACAACCTGCAATGAGAACTAGTACTTGTGCATACAGCACCGACAGTTCCAAGTTTGTTACAAACTACTAGGTTGATAAGAGTAAAGTAGGCAGCCCAGGAGTTGCAGCATTATTGCTGCAATATTGGTGCTCACCACAATACTTAGAGGATTTTTTTGGTATATCTCTTCATCTTTGTTGTGAATTTCCTGAAAGTCACGTGAACCAATTGTATTTGAGTGAGAAATTCTAAATTTTGGTTTAGGTTTCTCTACAACAATTTCAATCTAAAACAAATCTTGATTTTAATGATGATCATGATAATCTACAAGTTCAAAATTGGTCATATCTTATCCCTAATCTTTTATTTCTCATTTTTGTGAGTCGAGAAAAGCCTCAACCCTCCAAGGAGGAAATTTACTACCTGTGAAATTTCTCATCCACCTTCTAATTCACCGCCAAATGAAAATTTTGTCAACAATAATTTAGATGATGGAGAATGTTAGCAGGGAAATGAATTAAGTTGTATGGTTCCCAAACCTCTCATACATCCTATTGAAATTGGATAGCTCAAGGATAAAGTTGAAATAACATAATTCCCTTCTTACAAGATTCAACTTGATCCTGTTAACCATCTTCTTAAATCTCATCATATTATGCTCTCTCATTCACCTTCTTGCAATGACATCACTTTCTTCTTGAATAAAATTGAATGCCCTATAAATCCACAGAGCATGATATGCATGCAACTTCATTTCTTTCTCAAGATGACACTAATGTGCAAGTTTTGAGTCCTGACCAAATTTGGTTGAAAGTGTTGTCTCTTCATCTAATCCTTTTCATCCATTGTAACCCTGATTTTTTTGATGAGTTATACACACCAAATATGTATTTAAACCCTTATTCTCTATATTATGTTGGTATTTATTACAATATGGTATACAATGATTTGGTATCACAATCTAAAGATGTAAATTTTGAATCTCTTATCCATGATCTTTTAACTCTTCAATCTCTATGAACTGAAGAGGAAGATTCTACATTAGGGGAAATTCAGGGTGATCCTCTAATTGACTTGTCCTCACTTTTAATCCAAGAGGATTCTTATGTGTCAGATGCCCAATATGATCGTATTGGTGGATTTATTGATTTTCTTTCTATAAAAAACACATTGACTGATATTGTTGATGATTATCATTCATATCAATCTATTGATCTTACAAAGCCACTGAAATTTGATGATTCACCTTTTGAAGGTTTGGGGACTCATCAATAATTTGAGGAACTTCAATTTCTGTCGATCGATATAGAAGGTTGTCACCACTCTAATGACACCATTTAAGCGAGTCAAATTAAGGTTTGTGAAATTAGGGTTTCCTCGCATGATTCCCATATCAAAACAATATTTCCCAATTTGAAGGCTCTTTTTTGAAATATTATGAGATGTATCTCTACTTGTACCCTGATTGTTTCATTGAAGATGGTAAATTGACCATTGTTTAAAATCTTTCTAGTCCCTTCCTAGCTTGTGCAAATTGTCATTAGGTATAAGATGGTGTTGTCTTGAGTTTAACTATATGCAAGCAAGGAAACATTGTTACTTATTTCTTTCATGAGACTCATCCTATTGATTCATCTCCATCTGATATTTTAGATAACCAATCGGTAAATACTAGAACATCTTATCAAACCGATAACATATTCATTGATGGTTGTCCTTGTGTTGGGCACATGACCCCCCAAGGCAAGTTTTGGGGCTTAAAGTCCAAATTTTGACCAAATCTGATGTAAAGACTCCATGTTTTGTGGGAACAGAGCGCGAAGATTGTAAATGAGTCATCAGGTTGTCGACCCTCATTTTTGTAATGTAATATCGGCTTTAGAGATCTACCCATGGTTCGCGGACCATGATATTGTATATATAGAGTGAGGCTCTAAGTTGTAAAGTAGTTAAGCGAAGAGAAGGAATGAAGGATGAATACTTACGTCTTATCTAAGTGTAGATTCGAGTCTTTGAGTCGTAGAGTAGGATAAGGCTTTACACCTGAGTGCACAGAGGCCTAGTAGTTTGTAGCTGAGTGCACAAACCCCTATAGTTGAGTGCACACGGCAGGATGAGTTTGTAACCTTTGGGGAAGTAATAAAGAGAAGTTTTACATCATTTATGTGTATCTTTTTCCTATTTTGTGCATTGAATGTATCAGATATAAATTGTATTTCTATTGTTTATATGATGCATAAACTTATATGCATGTGTTGATAAAGTATCTGTTTACACGAAGATAACTAACTGTTATAAGAAGATAAGTAAGATCTGTGGTATAACTTGGGGAAGTAGCATAGATCACTGTTAGGGCAACATAAAATCACCTTAGCCCCTAGTTAGGGTTGTGTGAAGGCGATTATAACATATCGTGAAGACCTCGCATGTTAGGATAGTGTGCGAAGTGACCTGTGTAAAGGCGATTATAACAGATCGCAAAGGCCTTGCAGGTCAGGATAGTGCGCGATGTGACTAGTGCGAAGGTATTCATAGTTGGACTAAACTAGCCCCTCAGACATCTCAAGGGTGTGGAAACTTGGTAGTACCATCCCCCCATACTGCTTCAGGTGAGACCTCAATCTGTGCTCGGTGGGCTATTACCAAAAGGGCCAGTAATACAGGGATTTGTTTGGCTAATTAACTTTGAACCTGGGTCAGGTGCCATCACGCCAACAAATGGTTCTATTGCCGGGACCAGAATCTACATAGAGATGTCTGACGTCGTATCATTGGAATCCAACTAAGAAGGAAATTGGAGGTTGGTTGGACAGAAGAATTCACGAGTTCATAGTGTAGGAAAATAGGAATCTGCGACTAACAAAAGAAGAGTGGTTAGACTGCTACCTGTACATAGACATCCACAAAATCTTCTTCTCATCTTTCCCTATTGAGTTGTACAAGTGGATCATGAAGCTAGCAGATAGTGCACAAATTGGAAGCATCAAAGGATATGATCGCGCACACTGTTGATCACTGGCTCAATTGAATTATAAGAGGATTCGTTACTAAGTTTGCGAAAGATACTTCAACTAGCTATAGCGAGGGAGAATGACGCTTTATCAAAGGACCATGAGGTAAGTACGTAAAGTCTCTGAATACTTGGATTAAAATGCTATTGTGTGAAAATAAGGTTATGCAATTACCTTGATGTCCGAAGCTATGCGAAGTGGAAAAACCTAGAAAAACAAAGGAAGTAAGGGACCAAAGAATAGCCCTTTGATTTCACCTCCACGAGGGGACAAGGGAGAGCTCACGAAGGTCTCATCATGAAGTGTGATCAATTTGATAAGGCAGAGGATTCCATGCATACCACCCCCACCCACATCACAACCATTTTCACCTCCTTCACCTCCATCTTCACCTGTAACACCTCCGTTACCACCGCGAGTCAATATGGCAAGCATGATAAAGTTACTTGTGTTCAAGGGATTAGGAAATGAAGGTTCAAACCAATTTTGGTTTGTGATAAGAACCATATGGGAAGCACATGGAGTTATAGATGATAATATAAAGAAAGTGATGTTGGTCAACACTCTGAAGGATCGCGCGCTAACTTGGTATATTAAGAATTCTAATGGCATTCCAAATGTGGTAATCGCAGACATCCAAATTGTGCTAAACAGAGAATTTAGCAGGTCAAAGTCAGAAGTGCAGTCGATCATTGGATTCAAAGAGATCACAATGCTACCAGCGAGACTCCTTGGGAGCTGGATCAGAGACTGAAGTGTATGATTCATGATGATAATATGACTTTAACAGATGGACAACACCGCAAATGGTTTGTAGCATCGCTAATGCCGCATTTGAGGAACGTGTTGTCGCAACAGAGGTTAACAACTCAGGAAAAGGCCTTGGAGATCGTGATGAGGCTACATGAAACCTCGATGTAGGATCCTAACTTGGGAGTTCAGCAGATACAGGCGGAGTTGAAAAACTAATTCCTTGAGATGCAGAGTTTGAAAGAAGACAGGACAGCCTGACCAGAAGTGTGCGAAGAGGTGTGGTGCATAAAATGCAAGGGTCATGGTCATGATAAGGACCACTACCCTATGTTCGCGAATTACCTCACAGGAGGATGACCAATGCCATTAAGGCTGGAAGATCAAGAAAGACCTAGTGCGACACCTGCTTTGTGGTGCGTGATTTGTCAAATAAGAGGAAAGCATGCTACAGACAACTACCATTTGTTACAAAAGTATACAAAAAATTTGCAGCAATTGTTCTATAATTTTTGTAGATCAGTTGGACATGATGAGTGCACTTGTAGAAGCTATGATATAATGATGGATAGAACCCCCACCTATATAGTTCAGGCCAAAACATGGCCCCTAGACCAGAATGCAAGACTGGCGTGAACAATATTTTATGGGCACAGATGAGGTCGAGGTGGAGGAGGACATGGAAGAGGTTGCAGACAACTGATATGCTAAAATTACAGAGTACCAGGAAATTATGCTCATGATTGTACAAACCTAACGCATCCATCATATTTGTATTGTGCCTTATTTGATCATGAGATGGAGGATTGTCCTACGCTGATAGCTAGGATACGTGACAAGGGAGTGCTACCACCTCCTCTGACTCAGAACCTATAGATGATAAGGTCTGAGCCATGCAAGGAAGATCCAAATGTGAACATTGTGCTCCGAAGTGGAATCATGATGGGAGAAGATAAAGGGAAACAACCCAAAGATAGTACTTGGATTTGCAAGGCTCCAATGAAAGAAGTATAGTTTGGTTTGGGATGTGCTAAGTTCACTGACACCTCCACTTCAGGAAGAAAAGATAGACCGAAGCTAGAAATGGACCCATCTATGCTTAAGACATTCCTCGAAACATGCATGAAGCTACTGTGCAACAGTAAGGCTGTAAAGGGACTACAGGAACTCATTAATAGATGCGCTGGGACCACGTTAAGAGAGTTGTGTGTAGTTAGGAAGATTGGAAAGCATGCGACGAGGAAGAGAAGAGAAATGAGGTTAACTGCACAGATTGGAGAATATGATATGGACCAAGTAATTCTAGATTTAGGATAGGATGCGAACGTTCTGTCGAAGCAGACATGGGAGTGCATGGGGAGGCCTAAGATACAATGGTCTCCTATTCAGCTACGAATGGAGAACGAACAAAAGATAATACCCATGGGGTGATTGTAGAGAATCACCATGGATATTGAGGGAGAAAGTGTGCTAAGAGACTTCAAAGTAATAGAGATTGTTGATGACAGTAATCCCTACCCCGCACTCTTAGGAATTGATTGGACCACTGACATGAATGGGGTGATTAATCTAAAGAAGCATAAGATGACTTTTGAGAAGAATTCTCTGCGCATAGTTATACCTTTGGACCCTATGGAAGGATCGTGCTACACTGAGCCAGTGCATGACTATGAAAGTGATGATGATTTGGACTGCATCTACAAGATAACTGCGTAACAGCAAGATTGGGTAAATCCCACCACGGAAGACAGATCTCATGGGAGTGTGAAAGCTCTTGTACTTCAGATTCAAATGAGGAGATACAAAGATGGAAGAATCGGTTACATGAGGCAACCACACTAAACTATAATATGATGACAAGATCGCTATGTTGTTTATTGATAGAAGCGATGGAGCTGCCTACTTATGATGGGTTAGGTGAGGTAGATAATTTCTTGGGCAGATTTGAAAGGGAGGTGTTGGAAGAAAAAGGTTTCTAGGCCTTGAATTGGGTACTGCACACTATGCCCATAAGGTGGTGGGGTAGGCACAAAGGAATCTTTAAAGACTGGTGCAAATGTAGGAAAATGTTGTGCTCATGATTTGGGAAACCTATAGTGCGATGGGAAAATAAAAACAATGAACCAGATGATCTGCACGTGCATCTGTCTAAGTGGGTACAAGCATATGTAAACAACCTATGTGAATGCACGTGAACTTCGCATTGGGAGATACGGTCAATAAGAATGTTTTGGAGGGGTGAATGCATGAATGGTTCCTCAAGTTGGAACAACAAGGTGTGGAGAGAACAAATGCATAGAAGGTTATCCATGTAGAAGAATTTAATGAGGTGTGCAGAGCACTGAACAAGGTATGTAATGCGCAGAGAAGTGATTGGGACCTGCACGTACCAGTAGTCTTATGGACTTATAGGACAATGAGAAAGAGACTGACGGAATAAACGCCTTCTAGGTTGACGTATGGAGCAAATGTTGCACTACTGGTGGAATATATCATGCCTAGTCGACGCACAGTAGCGCCCATGGATATGACAGATTGCAGAGCCTTGGAAGAAGGGATCTCACAGTTTTAAGAGCTCGAACAAGAATGCTTGGGACCTGATGAAGAGATCCAACATGGTAACCTTAAGGTCCACTAACTCATGAATGAAAGAGTTCGGTTAAGGGAGAAAAGCGCCATGGTGGAAGAAGAAGTCAAGAAGCTTGAGGAAGGAATACAGAAGAATTTTCTTGAGAAGAAAATCATGGTGATAAAATAGGATGCATACGAATACGTTGACGAATTTAGGGACTACCACCGAGAGTTGGTTGGTTTGATGCCTTGGATTGGACCATATGTTACTAAGGGGATCACAGATGGTGGCATGATGCAGATGGTAAAGTGCGTGATGGAGATAGTAAAGTTAAAAGGTGGAATTTTCCTAGGAAAAGTGATTGATGGTTGGTTAAAGGCGTATACAGGTGGCCCAGCCACCTGACTAGCTGTAGGAAGCATAGTATTAGCTCTTCAGGTAGTTGAAAGGAGGCGCAGGGCTATATACTACTTTTCCTGAGAACCGAGCAATGACAGGACTGCTTGTAGGAGCAAAGTTTCACAAGGTCCGCGATAGCGTAAGGGTAGCTACGCTACTATACAGGTTGGCTAGAAAGTGACTGTTATAGTCACTATTCATGATGTGATGCTTGGTTTGAGACCAAATGGAGTGGGCGGCAGGCATTTAAGGTAGGATTTATGAGCTAGATTTGGGAAAATTTGTCGCTAAGGGAGCATTAATGAACTGGATTTGGGGGGAACGGTCAATTTCAAATTCAAAAGGTGCTATAAATTGCAAAGGGCTACCCAACAAACAACACTTGGCCATTTGAGAATTGAGCTATTGCATGCCCAGAGATCTATGAACCTAGATATGTTTGATATTTTGAAGTCGAAGGTGTTGTTTGATCACTTACCTAAGCCGTTGAGAGATTTGTGGAACAGCAGTATGACCACACCAGAGGAAGCCATGGATATCGATGAAATGACTGCTCAAGAGGCCACACAAGCCATGACAACAGGAGATGCCCCGGAGAGTGTTGGGATAGTCACAAAAGTCCCTAAATCACCACACAGACCAAGACCCAAGAAAGATAAGCGACCCATGGTTCTGGTGCGCATGTCACCTAGAAACCCATTGCGAAGTAAACTAACCATGGAAGAAAAGGGGAAAGCTGTTAATCTGGAAAATCATGAAGAGAAGGAAGACCTTGAGGAAATCCTTATTGAAGAGGAGGAGGATGAAGACATGGAGGTGGAAACTAAGGACGCGAACCCTCTAACCAGGCTTCCCGTGTATGTTCCTCTGCAAAAGGGAAAGACAAGGGTGCCGAAGGAGCAAGATGAGAGCAAGAGCACTTTGCAGACTCCACTGCTACTTAATGATATTGCTTTTGAAGGAGCACACTTGGGACAGGTCCCGAGCCTAAAGTTTGAATATTGGGATCTTGTGGACCACGAGAAGTTCCCACACTTGGCAACTATGCAGCTCATGAGGCCGAAGAAAAAAATTGCAGCGGGAGTCATAGAGTTGGAGCCGCACAAGTGGTTGCGAGGAGTAGAGAAAGCAGGGTTGTTGAACCTACTTTGAGTGTCGTGTTACCATCGCACCACAATAACTATCTTTGTCATCAGGCAGCTACTCTGCCTAGTGCATGATGGGTATTTGTGGCTGGAGAAGCCCATCCCCATCACAAACCACCTGACTCATAGAATTACCCAACTCCCTTGCAAGGGGGAGGACCCAGTGGATATTTCATAGGGTAAGAGCACCGATTTGGCCATTGCGAAGGCCATGAAGGAAAAATTCAATCTAGATAAGAAGAAGAGAGGGCACGCTATCTCTAGTATCAACAATATCGCAGTGAAAGTTACGACCCAGATATTGTCTAGCAAGGTTATTTGGAAGTGTTGTGTGGATGAGGCCCCCATGATGGTGGTAGCACTTGTTGGGTAGTGTGCAGAGGGCATCCAATTTAACTAGTCAAAGTACCTATGCAAGAAGTTCCTAGAGAATTTCTGCGAGGTACATGAACAGGGGAAGACCTTCTACTATGCATGGCTTCTATTTTCCATAGTGTTGGTAGCTTGGGATTTTCCTGAGGACAGCCAGTTCCCCACAATTATGAGGGATGTTGAGGAGGCAGTGAAGTACGGTTCATTGTGGGCCACAAAAGACACGAAAAGAATCCAAGACAACAAGATATTTTGGGTGTTCATGGAGATGAACATCAAAATGGGGATTAATCGCAGGCCGCAGTTATCACCCACTATCTACAATAGCCTACAAAGCTTCGTGGAGTTCAAGGTGGACTTCCATCACATGTACATTAGAGCGCGAAAGGACCCCATGAAGAAGTGGGATGAACTATTGTACCTGGCCACAGACGATTTCATGTGCTTGAGTCATGGCCACTGGAGTGGCGCACTCCAGCTAGCTACGTGGTGGAATCCAAAAAGTCTATTGCGTAGAGGAAAAAGGAGGAGGCCAAACTGCGGATGGCATAGTTGGCAGAGAAGAGAAGAAAAGTGGCAATAGAAGATGAACAACAACAGGTAGCTGAGAAGGAGCGTGAGGGCCATAAATCGCCATCACTCAAGGAAGAGCCTAAGACAAAAGAAGGTGGCATGGACCCAGAAACAACATCTACACAGTTGAAGTGCCAACACCCGAGAGAGCAGGTGGGGCTGTGAAAGAAGTTGAAAGCTTCTAAGACTTCTTTCGACCCAATCACCCTCCTCGAAGGAGATCTCCATGATATAGGGGAGATGGTGTGCGACTTCACCGCAGAGGCCCTCTAGTAGCTCATGGAGGAGAATCAGATTGTGTTGGGGGGCCTCCAGGCACAGATATAGGAGTTGCAGGTGTGCACTCCTTAGGCTAGTAATCTCTTGACCAGCCTTGCATTAAGAATAGTCATGGCTGAGGAAATGTTGTGTGCCCACATGAGCAACACCATAGTCTTGCCAGAGGGGGCACTGGTTACAGAGAATGTGGCTGACAGGTCTACCATTAGTGCACTGAAAGAATTAGGGATCAACATGGTTGTGCTTCCACGGGAGACACTCTATGTCCTACAGGACGGAGTGACTACAGAACTGCGGGCTAGGGAAGGTCACGCACTACAGGTGTTGAGCGAGGAGAAAAATAATATGAAACAAATGAGCCTGTAGCATGATGAGGTAGTGACACAGAACCGATAGATGGTGCAGGTGTTTGAGGAGGCCTGCCAAATGGTCCTTGAGTAGGCCATCCGAATGGAGGCACTAGCAGAGGCGCGCATCCAGAGGTTAGCATCAGGGGTGTGTGAGGTACAAGAAGAGATGGCTAAGGTCCAATTGGAGCTGAACCTTTAGATAGCAGAGTTGCGGTTGAAGGTGCAACCTTCAACTCCTCCTGAGGTAAGGGAACAACACACCAGTGCCATTACATCAGGGATGGAGGAGATCAGCAGTGCAGTGAAGGATTACACCAAAATGTTGGAAGAGTCATTCAAGGTCCTCACTACTCTGTAGGAGAACCCGAACATACAACACTTAGAAACAGAGGTGCGTGAGTTATAGCAAAGATATGATGATATAAAAGGGACCACGCATCTGGTGGCCCTTATGCAGAGGCTCACGCAGATGCAACAGGGTAAAGCACTTAAGGAGCAGGTAGACGTGACGTGACATAAAGAAGCGGTTTTGAAGGTGCGTGTCCATCCTTGGATCAAGGAGGAATTCTTCATTATAGCCTCGATCAAAGCCAAGCTTGTACTGATGCAAGGAACACGGGAATGGATGCAAGTAAGCAGTACAACAGTCTCTGAACAGCGCGTATTGGAGATACAGCAAGAAGTTGTTCAGTGCACTGCCGATCCTGCAATAGTTCAGATAGAGTTGGGAGGTCTCCATGCAAAGATCTTTGCATCGATCGAGTGACTCGAGGGAGAGTCACAATGTTTATGCTAGGGGCCTGTTGGGTGCAGGACCCCCCAAGGCAAGTTTTGGGGCTTAAAGACCAGATTTTGACCAAATCCTATTTAAAGACTCCACGTTTTGTGGGTGCAGAGCACGAAGATTGTAAATGAGTCATAGGGTTGTCCACCCTCATTTTTGTAATGTAATGTAGGCTTTAGAGATATACCCATGGTTTGCGGACCATGGGTTGTATAAATAGAGCGAGGCTCTAAGTTGTAAAGTAGTTAAGCGAAGAGAAGGAATGAATGATGAAGAATTAAGTCTTATCTAAGTGTAGAGTCGAGTCTTTGGGTCGTACAGTAGGAGAAGGCTCTACAACTAAGTGCGCAAAGGCCTAGTAGTCCACAGCTGAGTGCGCGGACCCCTCTAGCTAAGTGTGCAGGGAAAGACGAGTCTGTAACATTTGGAGAAGTAATAAAGAGAAGTTTTACATCATTTATGTGTATCTTTTTCCTATTTTGTGCATTGAATTTATTGGATATAAATTTTATTTCTATTGTCTATATGATGAGCAAACTTATATGAATGTGTTGATAAAGTAAATATATGATAACGTATCTATTTACGTGGAGATAACTAACTGTTATAATAAGATAAGTAAGATTTGCGGTATAACTTGGGGAAGTAGATCACAGATCCCTACTAGCGCAGTGCGAAATCACCTCAACCCCTGGTTAGGGCTGCACGAAGGTGATTATAACAGATCACGAAGGCCTCACATGTCAGGATAGTGTGCAATGTGACCTACACGAAGGTATTCACAGTTTGACTAAACTGACCCCTCAAACATCTCAAGGGTGCAGAAACTTGGTTCCAAAATCCCCCCATACTGCTTCGGGTGAGACCTTAGTCTGCGCTCCACAAGTTTTTTCCAAAAGGGTCAGTAGTACAGGGATTTGTTTGGCTAATTAACTTTGAACTTGGGTCAGGCCCAATCAAGCCAACACCTTGTTACACAGTATTGTGTCATGCCTCTTGCACTTCCCTGTGATATACCCTGAAGTGCCCAAAAAATTACCATTATGTAGTGTACGCATTCATATATGTAATTCAAATCCTTCCTAAGACATTTATTGCAAAATTCCTTGAGCTTCCCCTCAAGGAAATAGCTCTAAAACCCTAATTTGAGAATCATCGCCCTTATGAGACTAAAAATAGTGAGGTCGCCTATTGCATCATACTCGACTCGCAATGGAATCGCTCTATTCACTTGTATACCGGTGATGATCCAAAAAAGGAAATTTTCGCAAGGAGGATGAGAAGCTTCGTGATCTAGAAGCCTCCAGAGTGGCGAGTTGGAGGTTGTTGGGTGTAGATGAGGTCAAGTTCTCCTAACTTGGCTTCTTAGTATTATCCCTGTGATCTACCTCCTTGAGATGATGGCCTAATCCTATCTTTGGAGAGATCCTAACTCCCTTTCCCAGCCAAAATATTCATCCTCTCCCATTCCCAAATGGTTGGTCTATTTCTATTTTCACCCTTATGCTAATATTGTGCCTATATGCTACTCATTTGGCTTGGAGAAGGAGTGCTTGGAGAGCTTAGCTTGGAATTTGATATTCATTCAAGGAGAGCCTATCAACATCAAGGATTGGTTGTATGCTTCCCATTATTTTCTATTAATAAACAACTGTTGGTTCATTTTCCATTGATGTGTATGCTCATGTATCATCTATCTTAACATTTCTTGATTAGTTAAGTAGGTTTCTTTTGAACATGTGTTTATATTTGTATGCCTTTTTGTGTCTTGATCTCTTGTGTAGGTGCATAAAAGCTGTGAGCAACATGAACAAGCCCTTGGTGCAAGTGATTCAAGTTCTTCAACAAAGGAGATCAAGATAGCATCAGAGCGAGGTAGGCCATCTTCTTCATTTCTATTTTCAATTGTAACCTACGAAAGTGTCTGGTAGATTGTCACTTGGGTTGTTAGTCCCACTCATTGGGTTAGAGGGATCATCTCTATCCGTAGAGAGGATTTACCTAGACAAAAAAATGGTGACTCCACTAGGGATACTATGATCCTTTACATTCAGTCCTTCATCCTGCTTTTTTGTTGAGTTTGACCAACCGTTCATTTTCAATCTTGTTTGTTTGTCTTTAATTGTTTTCACTTATTGGTGATTACTTGAAGGTTCTTAAGTTTTGCTAATCTTGAAGCTTTTTTAGTTTTATCGCATCTTTCTTGGCCATTATGGTTTTATCCCTGACAGTCACCATGATATTGCAAATGTTTTAATTACAATCATGATTATTTCTTTTTTTCCTATGATAGGTGCGATGATCCTAGAAGTTTAAGAAAATTAGGGTTTTTCTTCTTAATTTCAGTAATATTCCTTGTAACAGTGGTTTTTTAGTGTGATTATAGTGTCATTGACTTGGTTTACATGTTTGTTTGACAGCAATTGCCTCTTGTTTTGGTTTAAGTGTGTTTGAAGATTGATTTTCTTTCTAGGGTTCCTAGGGTTTCTACACACCCTTCATTCACTCATTGGTATGTTCTTCAGAGATCAATTACCTTTGTTCAAAGAGTCTTTTTGCATCTCGATACCCTCTGCAAGTCACTTTTGGTTCTTTTGTATAAATTTATTTTCATTAGTGTCGAATCAAGTAGATGCTTTGAAAGTCACTTTAGGCCCGTTAACAAACAATAGATTACAAAATTGTTTGTTTTGATTGAATCGAAAGGAAGTGCTTGTTTTTATTCTTGTGCTTTGGAAACCAAAATTTTATATCGTTGAAGTATTTTCGAAACAATTATTGCATTCAAATCGAAAAATGAAAGAGATTTTCATGATTAGTGAATGTCTTGCATTTTCTTTTCTCTTTTTCACTAGTTTGCATCGATTGCATTAAAGTGAAAGAAAGATCATTATTGCATCTTTAGTGAAAAGAAAAATATTTTCATTTCTATGGCATTGCATTTAGTTGTATCTCTGAGATGATAATGGTCGCTATCATGCCAGGGCATCTAAAATAATGGTTTTGGGGGTTTTGTTTTAATTTGGAGGACCAATATAGGAGACAAATTTAAAACAACGTGGCTTAACCTTTTGAATAATATTAATATCTAAATAGAGGGCTACTATTAAAATTCACACAATGATTTTAGCTTGTAAAATGGTGGTGAGCAGAAAAAGAGAAATGATATGATTATCACAGTCTTCAGATTGAAAATTAAATAATCATAAGTATGAAAACCTTTAAACTATGTTCAAAAGGTTTGAAAGAATATGCTTAAGCTTATAAAAGATGCTGAGGATTTATTGATTTAGAGGGAATTAATTAAACAAACCATTCATTAATTCATTCTCTTTACAGATTATCACTTCAGAAGATTATAGGAATATATCGAAACCCAATTATTCCTACCTAGTTATCTCTGTAAGACATAAGAATATGAAGAAAAAAATAATAAATAATACTGGAAAAGCTTACAAGAATAAAAAAACTATGTAAATTAGACTTCAAAATCCTTTGCTTTTATATTAATGATCCAGAAAATTCAAGTACATTT
This sequence comes from Pinus taeda, assembly GCA_000404065.3. Classification (NCBI taxonomy): domain Eukaryota; kingdom Viridiplantae; phylum Streptophyta; class Pinopsida; order Pinales; family Pinaceae; genus Pinus; species Pinus taeda. The sequence continues at coordinate 137,779 of APFE031722408.1, forward strand.
CAGGCTTAAAAATGCTTCTTCAAGGGTGCCCCCTTTGATAACTCGTAAAGAGAGTTATTTTTACAACAATGAACCGAGAAAATATCCTAAATTGTTTTTACAAAATTATATTATTACAAAATAAAAAATAAAAATTGCTAGTTGATCTGGCACTATTTTGGTGCTAAGATGTTGATGACTGTCACTAGAAAAAATGAAAATTGTTGAAGCTAGCTGACTGTTCCTCCAAAAACTAAATGTTATTAGATCGCCCTTCAGTCAAGTAAATCTATCAACTCTTCCCAGCATTTCTTTTATGGGATAACTATCTTAAATACTCTTCTATAGATTTTATCCATCTCTATATATTTAGTAAAAGTGGTTTTTACCAAAATCATGTGTCTGATTTCATTCAAAATAAAGAAAGTATCCCTAAGTGTATTTACTATTAGTGCTGGTGTTGTTGAACCTCTGATGTTTGAAACTGAAGCTGCATGTTTTCCCACCTCTCTCAGCTTCTGAACATAATCCTCAATTGCCATCAATTTGTCATTGATCACAAGCATAGAGGGTAAACCCTTTCTGGTCAAAGGTTCTATCCTGCTGAAAACCTATGAACTATGGTATTGACATTGCTACACTTTTCCTGTAGCTGAAGGATGAGGTTTTTCTTGGTGATGATCTTCTTTACCTCCAATATAGTTGTTGTTCTGTCACTTATGCCTAATTCATCAAGCTAATAGCTGTCTTTGGAATTTAGGAACTTGATTATATCAGTGGCAATTTCTGGCATATCCTCAAGTTGTTTGGTAATGGTTTCAGTTGGGCACAGGATCCCCTAAGGGACGTTTTGGGGCTTAAAGCCTAGATTTTGGTCAGAAGTTGTAAATCTGATGTAAAGACTCTGCATTTGTGGGCGCGGAGCATGTAGCTTGTAAATGAGTCATAGGGTTGTCTGCCCTTAATTTTGTAATGTAATGTCATCTATAGAGATCTACCCATGGTCCGCAGACCATGGGATTGTATAAATAGAGTGATGCCCTAAGTAGTTAAAGCATAGAAGAAGTCTAACAATGAAGAGGTGAATCTAAAGTGAAAATTCTAACTTTGGGTCATAGAGTAGGAGAAGGCTCTGTAGCTAGGTCCGCAGAGGCCTAGTAGTCCGCAACTGAGTGCATGGACCCCTGTAGCTAAGTACGTAGGGCAAGTTGAGTCTGTAACCTTTGAAGAATTAATAAAGAGAAGTTTTATATCATTCCTATACATTTATCTCTTGTTTTCTACATTGAATGTATCAGGTATAAATTACATTTATGTTGTTTATAATGTGTGCAAACATGTACGAATATGTTGAATAAGTGAATGTAGGATCAAATATCTGTTTATGAGAAGTTAACTAACCTTAGTAAGAAGATAAGTAAGATCCATGGTATAATTTAGGGAAATAGCGCAGATCGCTACCATAGCAGCGCAAAATCGCCTCAACCCCTAGTTAGGGATGCACGAAGGAGATTATAATAGATTGCGAAGGTGTCGCAGGTCATCACAGTGCGTGAAGCGACCTACACAAAGGTAGGCACAATTGGACTAAATCAACCCCTCAAACATCTCAAGGTTGCGAAAACTTGGTTCCAGGTTCCAACATCCCCCCATACTGCTTTGGGTGATACTTCAGTCCGCACTCAGCAGGCTGATGCCAAAAGGGCCAGTAGTGTAGGGATTTGTTTGGCTAATTAACTCTAAACCTGGGTCAAGCCCCATCAAGGCAACAAATGGTTCCATTACTAGAATATTAATCTACATGAGAGATGTCTGATGTCGTATCATTGGAATCCAACTTAGAAGGAAATTGAAGGCTTGTTGGACAGAAGAATTCACGAGTTCTCGGCATAGGAAAACAGGAACCCACGACTATGAAAAGAAGAGTGGTTAGAGTGCTACCTGTACATAGATATACACGCAATCTTCTTTGCGTCTTTCCCTACTAAGTTGTACGAGTGGATTGCGAAGCTAGCAAATAACCAAGGAAGGTGGAAACTTGACGGTCCTATTGTGTGGACCCTAGAGTTAGTGCGCAAGTTGGAAGCATCAAAGGATAAGATCGCACACATTGTTGATCATTGGCTCGATCAGATTATAGGAGGATTCATTACTAAGTTCACGGTTGACACCTCAGTTAGCTACAATGAGGCAGAACAACGCTTTCTCAAAGGATCGTGAGGTAAGTACGTAAAGTCTTTGAATAATTGGATTAAAATTCTATTGTGCGAAAAGAGGGTTATGCAGTTACCTTGATGTTCAGGGCTGCACGAAGTGAAAAAACTTACAAGAATGAAGGAAATAAGGGACTAGAAAACAACCCGCTGATTTCACCTATGAGGGGATGAGGAAGAAATTGAAAAGGTCTCACCATGAATTGCGATCCATTTGATAAGCCAAATAATTCTGTGAATACCACCCCCACCCACACCTCCACCAGCTTTGCCACCATCACCTCCATCTTCTTTCGTACCACCTCTGCCGCCATCGCGATTCAATATGGCAAGCACGATAAAATTCCCTGTGTTCAAGGGATTGGGAAATGAGGATCTAGACCCATTTTGGTTCATTATAAGAGCCATATGGGAAGCACAAGGAGTTACAAATGATAATATAAAGAAAGCAACATTGGTTAGCACCCTGTAGGACTACGCGTTGACTTGCTATATTAATCACTCCAATGATAATCCAAATGCAGGAATCACAGATATCCAACCAGTGCTAAACAAATAATTTAGTAGGCCAAAGTTTGAAGCACAGTATATCATTGGTTTCAAAGAGATTATGATGCTACCAAGAGAGACTCCTTAGGAGCTGGATCAGAGGCTGAAGTGTACAATTTTTGAAGCTAACATGAATCTGATGGATGGACAACATTGCGAGTGGTTTGTAGCATCACTAACGCCACATTTACGGAGCGCGCTATCGCAGCTGAAGCTAACGACTCAAGCCAAGGCCCTAGAGATTACGATGAGGCTATATGAGACCCCAATGTAGGATCCTAACCTAGGAGCTCAGGAGATCCATGCATAGCTAAAGAATTTATGCCTTGAGATGCAGAGTCTGAAACAAGACAGGACAACTCAACCAAAAGTGCGCAAAGAGGTGTGGTGCGTAAAATGTAAGGGTCAGGATCATGAAAAGGACCACTACTCGGTATTCTCAAATTAGCTCACGAGAGGAGGACTGATGTCATTAAGGCTAAAAGCATAAGTAGGACCTAGCACGGTGCCTGCTCTATGGTGCGCAATTTGCTAAATAGGCGGAAAACATGCTACGGACAATTGCCATTTGTTATAGAAGTATACATAAAACTCGCAACAACTGTTCTGTAACTTTTGCAGGTCAATGGGACATGATGAGTGCACTTGTAGAATCTATGAGTTGATGATGGAGAGAACTCCCACCTATAGAGTGTAGGCCGAATCGTGGTCCCTAGACCAGAATGCAAGAGTGGCACAAACAAGATTTCAGGGGCGCTAATGAGGCCGAGGTGGAGGAGGACCTAGAAGAGGCTACGGTCAGTTGATATGCTATAATTGTGGAGGGACAGGACATTATCCCCATGATTTCACAAATTTGACACAGTTGTTGTGTTTATATTGCACCTTGTTTGATCATGAGATGAAAGATTGTCCTACATTGATAGCTAGGATACGTGATAAAGGAATGCTACCACCTCCCTCGACTCAGAACCTATAGATGATGAGGTTTGATCCACATGAGGAAAATCCACATGTGAACATTGTGCTCCGAAGTGGAATTACGATGGGAGATGACAAGGTAAAATAGCTAGAAAATAGAATCTAGGTTCGCAAAGCTCTGGTGAAAGAAGCGGAGTTTGATTTGGAGTGCGCTCAAGAAACCTTCATGGAAGCTAAGAAGAGCTTTGTGGAGGCCTCCACTTCAGGAAGCAAAGATAGACTGGAGCCAAAGATGGACCCATTCATGCTCACAACATTCTTGGAAACATGTATGAAGTTAATGCGCGATAGTAAAGCTGTAAAAAGGTTACAGGAACTCATTAATAGATGCGCTGGGACCGCACCACGAGAACCGCGCGTAGTCAGGAAGATTGGAAAACACAAGACAAGAACGAGAAGAGAAATGTGACTAACCACATAGATTGGAGAATATGAGATGGATCAAGTAATTTTGGATTTAGGATTAGATGTGAATTTTCTACCGATGTAGAAATTGGAGCGAATGGGGAGACCTACACTACAATGGTCTCCTATTCAGCTGTGAATGGCAAACCAACAGAAGATAATACCCATGGGGAAATTGCAAGGAATCACTGTGGATATTGAGGGAACGAGCATGCTAGTAGACTTTGAAGTGATAGAGATTGTTGATGACAACAATCCCTACCCAACGCTCTTAGGAATTGATTGGGCCACTCACATGAATAGGGTGATTAATCTAAAGAAGCGCAAGATGAGTTTTGAGAAGAAGTCACTACGCATAGTTATACCCCTGGACCCTGTTGAAGGATCGCACTATACAGAGCTGGTGCATGACTATGAAAGCAATGATGATTTGGATTGCATCTATAAGATAACAGTGTGAAACCAGGACTAGGTGAATCCCATTGTGGATGGGCAAATTGCATGGGAGTGTGAAAGCTCCTATATGTCGGATTTAGATGAGGAGATGGAGCGATGGAAAAATCAGTTACATGAGGTAACTACACTGAATTGTAATATGATGACAATGGCGCTGCATTGCGTATCGACAGAAGTAAGAGACCTGCTTACTTATGATAGCCTAAGTGATGTAGGAACCTTCTTGAATCAATTCAAAAAGGAGGTGCCGAAAAAGAAACACTTCTAGGCTTTGGATTGGGTACTGCGTGCCACCCCTACGACGTGGTGGGGTATGCACAAAGGGAGATTTGACGACTGGTGCAAGTGTACGGGAATGATGCGCTTATGATTTGGGAAGCCTAGGGTGTGACTAAAAGACAAGTACAATGGACATGATGATCTGTGCACACATTTGGCTAGGTGGGTGCAGGCATATGGAAAACAACTTGCGCGGATGCACATGAACTCCACGCTGAGAGGTATGGTCAATAAGCATGCATTGGGGGGGAAATGTGTAAATGCATCTTAGTGTTGGAAAGATAGTATGTAGGAAGTACAATCACACAGAAGGTTATCCATGCAAAAGCATTTAATAAGGTGTGCAACATGCTGAGAAAGGTATGTAATGCATAGCGAAATGATTGGGACCTCCGCGTACCTGCAATATTATGGGCTTATATGATGAAATCCAATAAACTAATGGGATAGACACCTTTCCATCTTTTCTATGGAGTGGAAGTTCTAATGCCTATGGAATACATCGTGCCTAGTTTGCACATAGTTGTGCTCACAGGTATGCTAAATTGCAGAGCCCTAGAGGAGAGGCTCACATAGTTGGAAGAGCTCGAAGAAGAACGATTTTTGGCTAGATTTCACCAGCAGGTACAAAAGTAGCCTGAAAAGGCCTTGCACAATTAACATATTAAGTTGCACACCTTCAAGGCAAATGATTTGGTGTTGTTGTATGATAATAAGTTTGATAAATTCCCAGGGAAGCTCAGAATGCTCATAATTTCCCAAGGATAGCCAATTCCCAACGATTTCACAGGATCTTCTAGAGGCAGTGAAGTACGCTTCGATGTGGGCAACCAGAGATGCACATAGAACATAGACAACAAGATATTCTGGGTGTTCATGGAGATGAACATCAGAATGGGGATTAAATACAAGCTACGATTATCACCCATGGTTTATAACAATCTACAAATCTTTGTGGAGTTCAAGGTGAACTTTCATCACATGTACATTAGGGTGAGGAAGGACCCCACGAAGGCATGGAAGGAGCTACCTTATCTTGTGACAGACAATGTCATATTTGATGTGCTTGAGTCGTAGCCACTGAAGTGGTGCGCTCCAACCAACTCCACAGTGGAAATGGACAAATCCACTACACAGAGGCAAAAGGAGGCAAAACTATGGAAGGCACAATTGGTAGAGAAGTAAAGAAATGAAGCAGTAGGAGCCAAGGCACAAGAGGCACGCAACATGGCGAAGGCGGTAGAAGAGCAGTACAAGGTAGCAAAGAAGGAGTATGAAGACTAGAAGTCGCCTTCACCCAAACAGGAAACAAATCCAAAGGAAGTGGCACGGATCCACAGACAACATCCACACAATTGAAATGACAGTGCCCAAGAGAGCAGGTGGGCCCGCTGAAGAAGTCAAAGGCCTCAAAGACTTCTTTCGACCTAATCACCCTCACTGAGGGGGATCTACATGAAATTGGGGAGAATATGAGGGATGTCACTATAGAGGCCCTCCAGTAATTTTTGGAGGAACACCAGATAGTGTTGGGGGCCCTCCGAGAATAGATATAGGAGTTTCAGGTGCACACTCCATAAGCTGGTACTGTGATAACCAGCCTCACACAAGGCACAATAATGACTAAGGAAATGCTATGCACCTGCATGACCAATATGATAGTGCTGCCACAAGGAGCACTCATGACAGAAAAGGAGGCCGACAGGCCTATGGTCAGTGGATTAAAGGGGATCAGGACAAATATGGCTACGCTCCCTTAGGAGACGCTCTATGTTTTGCAGGACGGAGTTACTGTAGAACTGTGAGCTAGGGAGGGTTGCGCACTCCAAGTCATAAGCGAGAAGTGCATCAACTTCAAACAGTTGAGCCTACAGCATGATGAAGTAGTGGCGAAGAACCGACAGATTTTACAAGTGGTCGACAAAGCTTTCCAGATGGTCCCGGAACTAGCCATCCAAGTAGAGGAACCAACGAAGGTGCGCATCCGGAAACTAGAAGTAGGGGTGCATGAGGTGAAGGAAGATATGGCCAAGGTTCAGCTGCAAATAAACCTTCATATAGTCGAGCTAAAATTGAAGGCATATCCTTCAATGCCACTGGAGGTTAGGGAACAGTGCACCAGCGTGATTACATCGGCCATAGTAGAGGTCAACAGTGTAATGAAAGACTACACTAGGCTATTTGAAGTGTTGTTCGAGGTTCTTGCCACTCTGCAGGAGGACCCAAACATACAGTGCTTAGAAACAAAGGCATGTGAGCTATAGAATAAATATTATTACATAAAAGGGACCGCGCAAATGGTTTCCCTTACGCAGATGCTTGCGAATATGCAGCAAGCAAAAGTGCTCAAGGAGCAGGTGGATGTTGCTCAACACAAGGAAGATGTTTTGAAGGCATGTGTATAACCATGGATTGATGAGGCATTCATAATTATAGCCTCTATTGAAGCAAAGATTGTGTAGATGCAAGGAACACAGGAATAGGTTCAAGGAAGCAGTTCATCTACAACAGTTTTTGAATAGCGCGTCCAACAAGTGTAGCAGGTAGCCGCTCAGTGTGCTGTCAAACTTGTAGCAGTCCAGGCAGAGTTGGGAGGTCTTCAAGTGAATATCTCCAAACCAATAGAGTGACTCATGGGCGAGTCACGATTTTTGTGTCAGGGGCCTGTTGGGCACGGGATCCCCCAAGGGAATTTTTGGGGCTTAAAGCCCATATTTTTCTTAGAAGTTGTAACTCTGATGTAAAGACTCCGCATTTTGTGGGTGCGGAGCACGTAGCTTGCAAATGAGTCATAGGGCTTTTTGCCCTTAATTTTGTAATGTAATGTCGGCTATAGAAATCTACCCATGGTCCACAGACCATGGGATTGTATAAATAGAGTGAGGCCCTAAGTAGTTAAAAAATAGAAGAAGTCTAAGGATGAAGAGGTGAATCTAAAGTGAAAAGTCTAGCTTTGGGTCATAGAGTAGGAGAAGGCTCTACAGCTGGGTTTGTAGAGGCCTAGTACTCCGTAGCTGAGTGCACATACCCCTGTAGCTGAGTGCGCAGGGCAGGTTGAGTCTGCAACTGTTGAAGCATTAATAAAGAGAAGTTTTATATCATTCCTGTGTATTTATCTCTTGTTTTCTGCATTGAATGTATTGTGTATAAGTTACATTTCTATTGTTTATATGGTGCACAAACATGTGTGAATATGTTGAATAAGTGAATGCAAGATCAAATATTTGTCTATGTGAAGCTAACTAACCTTAGTAGGAAGATAAGTAAGATCCATGGTATAATTTAGGGAAATAGCACATTTCACTACCATAGCAGCCAAAAATCACCTTTGTCCCTAGTTAGGGCTGTGCAAAGGCGATTATAACAGATCATGAAGGTCTAGCAGGTCATCACAGCAGAAAGTGACTTGCACAAAGGTAGGCATAGTTTGACTAAATCGACCCCTCGGACATCTAAAGGGTGTGGAAACTTGGTTTTAGTATCCCCCCACACTACTTCGGGTGAGATTTTAGTCCACGCTTCGTGTGCTTATGCCAAAAGGGCCAGTAGTGTAGGGATTTGTTTGGAAAATTAATTGTAGAAAATATGATGTAGGTTAACCCGATAATGCAATATAAATTAAAGAAGAATACTATAACCTACTCCCATTATCAATTTGTGTAAGCTTAAATATCGAGCGGAACAATATAACCAGAAGAAGAAGAATCAATGGCACAATACACATGAAAATACTTTAGGGAAAGCCTCAGCTAAAAACCCCACAGTATTGTATTATCATACTTGGTGGAAATACATAGGAATTATACAAATCCTTAACTCTCACCGCTAACTAGCTCTCAGTACAATCCTCACAGATTCTCATAGGAAATCTTGGCTTCTCTCAAGCCTTCCTCTCTGCCCTCCAAGCTCCTATTTCCTTACGCAACCAAGTGGATGGTCTTCTTCCAAAACTGTGCAATCCTCAAGGATAAATCCTTGACTGCATGCATGATTTTTCTCAATGAGAAAACACATGCAACTGATAGTACACTAAAATTTAATCTCAACTGGGTCTTTCTTAGAATAGACATGCATGAGTTTCTGATGAGGGAATCTTTAGTTAACTCGAGTAGCACTAGTTGAGTGCATGCATGCATCAACTGACTGTTAACTCGCTATTAGTTCCTCAAATAATTTGGAACTAATTTAACTGGACTCAACTCAGTAAACTGAGTTAACTAATTACAACTCAAATACAACACAATCTTATCTCCTTAATTTAAGGGATAACTCTTGCATGACTTTAGAAAGACTTCTAACTTGAATTTCTCCAACTAATTAATTTAAAATAAATTAATTAATTATTTCCAAGTAGCTGTTAAGACTAAATTCGATTTTAATTCACAATTTAATTCAAGGAAAAATTAAATTTGAATATTCTTATTGCCATATTTGAACACTCCCTCTCAACAAGAAAGGGATTATCTTCCACCCCAATCCTGTCTCTGTGGAACTCGAATTTACACTTTGAAAATGCCTTTGTCAAAATGTTAGCATCTTGCTCCTTTGTCGAAATATACTGCAGTAACATGATCCTCCTCACTACACAGCCTTTGAGATGATGATACTGGATGTCGATGTGCTTAGACCTATCATGAAATACTGGATTCTCAGAGAGTTTGATACAACTCTGATTATCACAATAGATCTTAGTTGGATCCATCCTCTGATAAAACAAACCAACTAGGATTTTCTGTATCCAGATGGCCTCACATGTTGCCTGACTTGTAGCCATGTATTCTGCCTCTGTTGAGTTGAGCAACCGACCTCTATTTCCTGTTGTACCAAGAAATTTCCAGTGACCCAAGGTTGAAAATTCCTCCTAATGTGCTCTTCCAATCTGATGGACTCCTTTCCCAATCTACATCAGTGAAGCCCTGTAGCTTCACTCCCTCTATTTTTTTGTACCATAATCCATACTGAGATGTGCCTCTGAGGTATCTCAATCATGCTTTTCCACCTTCCAAAACATCTTGGTAGGTTGAACCATCGCTTGACTCGGTTCACTGCATAGCACAAATGTGGTCATATGTTCACTAAGTACCTCAGTGAACCCACAAACTGCATGTACATAGTAGCCTCTACTACTTCTCTTGAATTAGAAACCTCCTACCTCCAATTACCTGCTATAGGAGTCTCCATGGGCTTGCACTTCTCCGTGTGGAATCTCCTGAGTATCTCATTGGCATACTTACCCTGAGACACAAATAACTCCCCATCCTTTTGCCACACTTCCATGCCAAGGAAGTAATGCATGAGACCCATGTCTTTCATCTCGAATTCTCTTGCAAGGTCCTCCTTGCAAGACATGACCAACTGATCATCACCAGTCAATATGAGATCATCAACATAAAGAATGATAATCAACAACTTACCTTTCAGTACGATGTGATACAGGTTTTCATCCACTTCACTCTTTGTGAAGCCTAACTCAGTGAAGTAGTTTCCTATCCCGGTGTACCAAGCACAAGGTGCTTGCTTTATCTTGTACAACACTATCTTGAGTAGGCACACATGCAACTCACGATCAAAGGTCTCAAAACCTTCTGTCTGCTCTATGTACAACTCTTCCTCAATTTGGCCATTGAGGAATGCAGTCTTCAGATCCATCTGATGGATCTTCCAACCCATCTATGTTTATAGTGCCAACATAGATCTGATAGATGAGTACCTTGTGACAGGAGAAAAATTCTCATCATAATCAATCCCCTCGACTTGTGAAAAGCCACAGGGCGACAAATCTTGCCTTATACTTCTCCACACTACCATCAACAACTTGCTTTACCTTGTAAAGCCAATGGGAACTCACAACTGACTTGTTCTCTAGTCTCGTAACCATGTCCCAAACACTATTATGAACTATGGAGTCATACCCCTCTACCATAGCATCAACCCAAATCGACTGTTGCACTGCTTCCTCAAAGGAAGATGGCTCGGTCTGAACACATTCCCCAGTAAGGGCCATGTATCCAGTGCACCTCTCAGGTGACCTCCTCTGTCTGCGCTGAGAATATAGTGTTCCCACATTCTTTCTTGCATCCTCCAACAATCTATCAGCTTCTCTTGTGCACTTCCATCCATCTCTGGAAGACTCTGCTTGAGTGGATGTCTCCACTCCTGGAACCTCTGCATCCAGCTACTCTGCATTAGCCTGAGGCTACTCCTCCTTAGGAACCAACAATTCCTCCATAACCTTTTGTTGGATCTCCCTCTCAAGGGAAACTCACATGGCCTTCTACTAATCCTACTTGAGATCTCTACGAACCACTTTCCTCCGAATTGTAGGCAAGTACACTCGATAGTTGTGAGGTGTATCAGTGTACCCCACAAATATCCCCAACTCTGTTGTTGGCTCAATCTTCTTCCATGCATCCTTTGTCACATGGAAATATACCAATGAGCCAAATATCCTGAAGTGACCCACATCTAGTCACTTATTGGAGAAAGCTTCTTCTGATGTCTTCATCCCAAGTATTTGATGTGGGCTTCTATTCTACAAATAGACCATTGTTTTGCATGCCTCATCCCATAAGTGAAGTGGTAAGCCTTGGTCATGCAACATTGCCCATGCTTCCCCTACAATAGTTTTGTTCTTCCTCTCGACCACCCCATTCTACTGTGGGTTATGAGGTGTTGTCAACTCTCGTTTAATTCCTTCTGCTACACAGAAGTCCTTAAACTCTTAAGAGACATATTCTCCACCGTTGTTGCTTCTCAATGCCTTGATCTTCTTCCCTGACTCTTTCTCGACCAAAGTTTGAACTCACAAAACTTTGTGAAGGTTTAGTCCTTCTTCTGCATGAAATAAATCCAGCATTTATGAGAATAGTCATCAATGAAAATCACATAATACCTTTGCTTTGTTGTGGATGCTGTCAAGAATGGTCCACACAAATCAGTATGAACTCACTCTAAGATAGCCTCTGCTCGACTGTCTCGATCATGAAAGGAAGACTTGGTGTACTTTGCCAAGGTACAACCTTTGCATGTGTCAACTTGCTCAAGTTTACCTTTGGGAAGTCCTCTAGATATCTACTACATTATCTTCAAAGCCCCATGATGCAAATGGCCCAACCGCCTATGCCACAACTCGCCAATGTCTTGGCCTTGCACCAATTCTACTTTTGTACTCAATGCTGCACAATCTTCTACCTCTAGTTTATAGAGATTCTTCACCCAAATCCCTATCCTCTTGGTTTGACCCATGGCTATGTGTCTTAGGAACGCCTTTCCTTTAATGAAGACAACATCATAACCTTTGTCCTCCAACATCGCGACCGATACCAAGTTTTTCTTCATTCTAGGAACATACATCACATCTGTCAAGGTGAGAGGAGCTCCATGCTCCCTCTGAAAAGCAATCATGCCCACTCTTGAAACATTATACCTTCCATCATCACCCATCTCATGTGCATGTTGAGGTCTTTCTCCTCCAAGGCACTGAATAAATTTTTATCACCAGTCATGTGGAATGACGCTCCACTGTCAAGTTACCAGACACAACCCATCATCAATTACACCATGCATGCGATGAGGGTAAAGTCCATTTCTAACTGAGAGACTAATGCCTCACCTTCCGATCCTTCCGAGGATCCCTTCTTGGACTTTTTCGATGGGCAATTAGTCACATAATTTCCCATATTGTGACAATTAAAGCATCTTACTTTAGACATGTCACCCTTCTTCCCTCCATGAGAAGAATTTGATTTGAAATGGGAAGCCTTCCCCTTCCCTTTCCTTGCCTTACTTACTAAGGCTATATTTTTTTCATCATCATTCTTGGATGAAGAACGATATCGTGTGCTCCTCCTGATCTCCTCCTGCATAAGATCCAACCACAGTCGTTCCCAATCGGGCAGTTTCTCCCTTCCATTCACAGAGTCTTGGTAGCTATTCCAACTCTTTCGAAGGCCAAGGAGAGCGAGGCTCACCATATCATCATCGACAATAGTTATTCCTACACCACCAAGCTCATCTCTGCAGGTGGTGAGCTTGTTTAGATATGTGGAAATAGTATCACCCTTCTCCATCTTGATTCTTCAAAGCTTATCCTTGAGTGCCAATTTCCACTATTCACTACTGTTTTGGTAGAGGTCCTTCAATGTCTTCCACATTGAAAATGGAGTATCCTTCCCATGGAGACTCGATAAAATATGGTCTCGAAATCCATCAAGGATGATTCTTCTTGCCTTCACCACACACTTCTTCCACTCAGCCAAATCTTCTCCATTAGTTGAAGTTGGCTTTTGGATTTCTTGACCAATGAATTCCTTCAAGCCATTGTCTTCTAACACAACCTCCATTCTATTTTTCCACACTATGTAATTCGAGCTACCTTCCAAGGCATACTTGAGTCTGAAGCCATAGAATGCCATTGGCCAACCTTGAAGTATGATATGAATTCGATTAGCACCTGCAACCCTGAACATGAAACTTCGAATTCTCTTCTCATTATATTGTTCGCAGCTCTGATACCATGTAGAAAATTTCTACAAATCCAGCTCTGATACCATGTAGAAAATATGATGTAGGTTAACCCGATAATGCGATATAAATCAAATCATAATACTATAACCTACTTCTACTATCAATTTGCGGAATCTTAAAGAGCGAGCTGAACAATATAACCAGAAGAAAAGGAATCAATGGCACATTACACATGAAAATACTTTGGGGAAATACTCAGCTAAAAACCCTACACTATTGTATTATCATACATGGTGGAAATACATAGGAATTATACAAAGCCTTAGCTCTCATAGCTAGCCAACTCTTAGTACAATCCTCACAGATGCTCACAAGAAATCTCAGCGTCTCTCCATCCTTCCTCTCTGCCCTCGAAGCTCCTATATCCTTTCATTGTTCCTTGTGGATGATTTTCCTTCAACCAATTGGATGATCTTCTTCTAAAACTGTGGAATCGTCAAGAATAAATCCTTGATGGCATGCATGAGTTTTCTCCATGAGAAAACACATGCAACTGATTGTAAATTATCCTTGACTTTAATCTCAACTAGGTCTTTTTCATAATAGACATGCATGAGTTTCTGAAGAGGGAATCTTCAGTTAACTGGAGTAGCACTAGTTGAGTGCATGTATGCATCAATTGAATGTTAACTCACTATTATTTCCTCAAAGAGTTTGGAACTAATTTAAATATATTTAAGTCAATAAACTAAGTTAACTAATTACAACTCAAATATAACTCAATCTTATCTCCTTAATTTAAGGGCTAACTCTTGCATGACTTCAGAAAGGCTTCTAACTTAAATTTCTCCAACTAATTAATTTAAAATAAATTAATTAATTATTTCCATGTCACTGTTAAGACTAAATTCTATTTTAATTCACAATTTAATTCAAGGACAAGTTAAATTGGAATATTCTTGTTGCCATATTTCAACATTAACTTTGAACCTAGGTCAGGCCCCATCAAGCTAACGGTTTCAACTGCTTCATGAGATTTCTCTAAGATATCTTTCTGATCAAACATTATCTTGATATAGGTCCAAATATACTTGATTGATTCTATAATTTCTTCCCATAGAATTTCCTTTGCTAAACCCAATTTGTTTCCAATGAAAGATTCCTTGAGTTCCCTATGTAGTACTTCAATCTAACCTTTGACTCTTTTCAACTCAGCTACATGTGAACTGACTATTACTGACTTCATAAGCTATAACTCCTTGAGTTCATCCTTTAGTTTATTAATTTCTCATGTTTGGATAGACAGGTTCTGAATAGCTTCAGTAAGCTATTTAGCTCCTTCTGCTGCACCTGTAGTCGATGTTGTAGCTGAAGTGGAAACTTTGGTTGTGGGAATTGTTGTAAGGGGGACTATATCCATTGGATTTTGAGCCTTGTTAACAGCTTGTTCTTTTTCCTTGACCAGTTTCTCCATCTGATCCTCCATTTGTTTGATATGCATATTTTATTCTATGATGAGCTTCATCATATCAGACTTCTGAGTTTTTGTCTCTTGAATTTCTTTGGCCATTGGGTCCTCAAAAGCTGACAATTTCAGTTGTTTCTTTAATGCAAGTTCATCATTCTTTTTCTTAATAATCTCTTCTGTAGCGTTTATGTTTGAGGGATCATATCCCATCTTCAGGACTAGATTATCCAAGGATTGAATCTTGGTATCCTTTGCTAATGAGGAGATTGAATCTTGGTATCCTTTGCTAATGAGGAGACTTTCTCCAAATTAAGCTGTGACTGAGTTTTGGCCAAGGTAACCTACATTTTTGACAAAATCATGGTACTGTTTTTCAAGGTTGAAGAAATCATTTGCCCCATTTGTTTTTGCATCTCAATTTGATCAATTCGATGCACATCCTTCACATTGAACTCAAAAGAGGTCTGCTTTTGATATTGAGCAACAATCGTAGGCTGTGGATCCTGAGCCTACAGATAAGCCAACTTCATTTTACCTGTCTCAGAGTCGAACACTGAAAGAATTCTATGCTGAGAACTGGAGGAATGCTTCCAGAACTATGTGTACGTGTTCAACTTTAACTCTTCATTCCTCTTTTTAATCTCACTAAAAACATGAAAGATGTCTTCCTCCTTGTCCTTCTGAGTGCTTCCACTAGTCTAGGTTATCTTATTTTCTTAAGAAGTAGTGGAATGAGTTGGGGATTGCGTAAATTGTGCACTCGACTGTGTATGGAGCATAGTCTCTTCAAGTCCATCAAAAGTGGTTTTCATAGACTCATGTGTTGCACCTACAATCACAGGGATTCTAGGTCTCTTCTTTCTGTGTACAATCCTAAAACCTTGGCTTGATGCTTCAGTTGTAGGGGATGACAATTCTTCCCTCCCTCTCTTGGTTTTCTTTTCTTGTGCAAGTAGAGTTTGCACATTTGATGTAGAAACGGCTTGCCCTTTAGCCTCTTAGAGGGTGTTCTGCACCCATTCCAATTGATTTTTATATTTTTCTATCTCAGGCCTGATGTGTGATGATATGATGTAAATTTTTTCTCCACATTGAGCTTGGAAACCACTCCCATTGGGTCATAAGACCAAGAGAAGCTGAGACCAAACTTCATCTCCTTTAGTAATTTGTCTGCTTCCTCTCCTGTTGCCCTGGTGTTATAGATGAATGGACCAACTTGGGCTTTCAGCTTGAATTGCAATTTCTTCTTTGCAACCACAAAGTGCACTTCATCTGCATTTAACCTCTACCTTATATATTCTAGTGCAAAGATTCTGATAGGCAGGTACTTGGGCAGTTTGAAGGGTGGAAGCTCACAACCATAAACCCTGATCTCTATATATTTTTAGTAGAAATACCAATCCCCTATTGCAACTTGATCAACCAAATGTAATATTTTGACAATCTCCTCATTTATCCTTGGTATTGGAGTGCTTCTCATAAGACTGATATCTGGATGAATAAAAAGTTTTATAAATTGTTTATATGTAAATTATTATTTCTCCCTCATCCCCATTAAAGTTGAGAATATCATTGATTGTTGATTTCCTTCCTCATCTAGATTTTGTAAAGAAAACGGGAATTTGTCTCCCTAAAAATATATAAAAAGGTAAACAAGTATTGAAGCATACTTGAATACTTCTTGAGTTGAACTTGACAAATTGCTCAAGTGTTACTTTAGCTAGGAATTGACTGAAATCATTAACTCTAGTGGGTTTAGAATTAGTAGAAAATAAATCAAGGATGGCTTCATTAACATTTTGATCAGAGTTGTAACCAAGAAAATAGGACAAAATAGAGGTGATTTTCTTGGTTCTATCAAGGAAAATGGATGAATCATAAGGAGGATTTATTTTAGGTTGAGGAATATCAATAGCTAGAAAGAGTTCAAGGGTCTGGGATCTTTTAGTAGTATAGTTTTTTCATAGGCTTCTATCATGTTTTCATGGGAAAAAGGATGGGTTGGTGTAGTAGCAGGGGCCTGCAACATTTTTTCAATGAAATCAGAATTGATTAAGCAAAGGATTTCTCATGTGGGTGAAATAATTGCTCTCTGACTGGGATCATAAGATTCATGGCATTTCCTCACAAATTCAGGTGCTCTATGTATCTGAGGAAAAATATAATGAGGGAGTTGGGAGTCCTAGAGCCCTATCTCATATTTCTAGTCAATTAGATGATCTTCCATCGAGCAATAGATTTCATATCAATCAAATTGAGAAGGAGTCTCAATGATTTTACAATCTCTGTCGACTAATGGGGTATGATGGAAATTGACATGTGGATGAATCAGAGGATTTGGGACTTCTGAAAGTTATTTTCCCCTGGGAGGCATTTTGTCAAAAAATTTCCAGACTGAAGATGACAGAAATAGGCCTGAAACAGAGTGATCACAGTCAAAACAGTATAACTGTAAAATGAGAAAGTGGACCTGAATGTCAATTTCCTAAACAGGAAAAGCAATTGCTTAATGTCAGATAGTGGTCGAGTTGTGGCAAAGAAACCTCTAATGATCAGCTTTAGTTACAAAAATGGACTATGTAACCAGTTTCATGAATTAACAAGGTTTATAATGGAAAACTTGCAGCAGGGGTGGCAATGAATGTTTGAATTTTGCATTAATAACCCAACAGGATTAATTGACAGGTCTTTGAATCATAAATTCATGGGAGCAGCATTGAATGGATAATGGATAGGTAGTAGTTGATTGGACAGTAGGCATGAGGTGGAGCGTGACATGGAGCGTGGCGTGGAGCGGTTGTAAATAGTCACTTGATATACCGCGTTCAGGGGTAAGGTGAGGCAGTAATTAGTTTCAGGATTTTAAATCCCAAAACACTAAAAAGAGGAAAAGGTTGTTTATGTTGGAGGTATTGGACACTGCCCATTTCGGACCACCCCCCCCTGATAAATTTCGAATGGTGAATGAGGGTTGAGGAGGGATGTGGGCCATCAGATCATGGGTGTGAATGCGGGATGAAAGGTGAGGTGGGGGGTATTTAACACATAAGTGGAAGTGATGGTGGGGTCATGACTTTGAGGGTGGATGTGATAGTTGTAGGTTATGGAAATAAATGGATAAATGGAAATATTTATGAAACAACATTGCAACTTTAAACATTAGGTTAATAAAAACCCATCATCGAATATATGTTTTTCCAATATTACCACTTAGGATAAAAACATTTTATGCTCCAATTACACTTTACATGTTTACCTACCCCTTTTACTCCTAACATTTTCACTTATTTTTGAGAGTGCATTTAAGCTAGCAACTCAACATTTCCTTTTTATGCCTAATCTACCTCTATCCCTTATTTCCTCCATTGGCTCAATTTAAACTGTTGGGCCAATTTTATTTGCTACCTATTGCTACCTATTAACAAAAAGTTAATACAAATCCAATCATGATTAAATTATGTAACTGGATTGTATAAACAAGTGTGGCATTTGGAACAAACTACACACAACTTTTATTTGCAAAAGAAAACTAGACTAAAGTAGTGGCATTTAGATTTGCAACACTTTCAAGGTTTATTTTTTTTTCATTTTCTTTCTAACCTAACATTTTATTTTTGCCTTTATATTTTAGGGCATCTACACTAAAATTTTATTTGATATGGACATATTTATCAAAATATTTCCTAAAAAAAAATATTTTTATTTTCAATATTCTTTTGTCCATATCCTAGATTAATATTTTTTGAAATATATTTTCATTTTTTGACTAATTGATTCTAACTTACCAAGACCAAAAACTGCTACAACATTGGCTCCAACTGGGGACTGGTTTCTCCTGTAGAATGAGAGAATCTGTAGATCCATGTGCCTTCTCCTTAGGCTATGGAGTCTTTGCTGTAAAAAATCACACCGACGGCTTGAAAGCAAAATAAACCAGATTTTTACAATGGTAGTAATGAAATCTGCTTCAACTTCTCAGTAATAAATGTAATGTTTGAGAAACCTTTCATTAACAGAGTAGGTGGAATACAATCCCTCAATATTTTGTAGGACAAAAGTGTTATTTCCCTTCACTTCAACAATTGCTAAAGGTCCAAACCACATGTTGTTAAACTTGCCATGCTTTCCCTTATCTTCTCTTCTAGAATACCATCTTGGAACTATATCACCTTCCTTGAAGTCCCTTTTACTGGCTCTTCTATCAAATAGGCTCTTCATCTTGGTCTAATATTTTTTCAATTTGTATTGAACTTCATATCTGTTTTCATTTAGTTCAATAATCTGATTTATTCTCCTTGAAAAGTCATTAGGTTCATCAGTTGAATCCTGCAAGAATTTTAGAACATGGCAGGCCAAGTTGGTAGGGAAGATCGCATCTTTCCCATAGACTAACTGAAAAGGATATTTTCCAATATATATTTTGGAGTAATCCTGTTTGCCCATACTGCATAAATTAGGTGAGAATCCCAACTCTTTTTATGATCTGCTACAATCTTTTTTATTACCTTCACCAGACTTTTATTTGAGGATTCTACAAGGCCATTACCTTATGAAGTTGAATGATGCAACAGAATCCGATATTTCTGGAAAACTCAATCATTTTAACACTGGAAAAATTTGTTACATTATCAGTAACAATTTGAGTTGGGCAACCAAATCTAGATAAGATGTTTTCTTCAATGAATTTGATTACTACTGAATCAGTAGCATTTCTTACTGGGATTTCTTCCACCCATTTAGTGAAGTAGTTTGTTGCAGTGAGGATCCATATATGCTAATTACTTGAAGTAGGATGAATCTCTCCAATAAAATCTAATCCCCATTGGAGATGAGGTGCTGAAATTATTGTTGGGATCAGTGGAAGAGCTGATAATTTTTGCTTACTAGCAAACATTTGACAGGGCACACAATGTCTAACCTTTTCTCCTACTTGTAAGAACAATGTAGGCTAATAAAATGTTGCCCTTAAAATATTACATGTTGTTTCTCTCCAATCATAATGCCCTCCACAAAATCAATGACTGTGGTCAATGATTCCTTCAGTCTCTAATTCTATTAAACACAATAGAAAAATATTAAGTGGGTCTTTCTAGTATAGATTTGCATTTATGATGCAGTACTTGACTGCTTTGAATTTGAGAGTTTTACATTGAATTTTGGAGAATGATGTTGGACATTCGAAATGGATCAAGAAATTTACAATTTTCTAATACCAATTTGATAACAAAAATTTATCATCAATGTGTATGGCGCTGATCTGATTTGAAGGTAAAGGTTCTTGTGGATTCTTTTCTTGAGGGTGAAGGGAAGGTTCTTGTGGATTCTCCCCTTCTAAAAGAACAAAAGGTTCTTGTGTATTCTTCTTATCTGAACTTTGAGAAGGTTCTTGTGGATTCTTCTCATTCAAATTTTGGGAAGGTTCTTGTGGATTCTTCCCTTGTATTTCCAAAACAGGATTGATTTTGAGCACTTTACAGTTGGATTCAACTAGAATCTTAGCTAATCCTTTACCCTTAACTAGCTCTATGGTTTTGATAGTCAGATCAAACTCCATAATTTGAGTGATCCTTCTACCTCTCTTCCCATCCAATTAAGGTTGGATTAAAACAATCTTCACGGCACTGTTAGGAACATAAGTAGTAATGAGTGAATGTAGGACATACATTTTGAATGATTTCAGGGCTTGAATAAGGGCATAAGCTTTCTTCTAAATTATGTCATACTTAAGCTTGGCATATCTCATAACCTTACAGAAAAAGGCTATGGGTTGGTCATGGGAATCTTCATCCTTTCGCAATAAAACGACAACAAGGGTTATTTATGAGGCAAAGGAAAAGATACTTAATGGTTTGGTATAATGAGGGTTGGCCAAGGTTGGAGCTTCATAGATAGCTTTCTTGATCTGATCAAATGCATATCTTAAAGAGACAATCCATTTAACTTCATGGTCCTTTCAGAGCATATCAATTATGTCTTTTACAATTTCAACATAATTAGGGATGAACCTCCTTAAAAAATTAATCTTGCCTAGAAAAGCTTGAATCTCCTTCTTATTTCTAGGTAAGGACAATGTTTTAATGGAAGATACACGTTTGGGATCATTCACTACTCCTTCCTTTGAGATTATGTGGCCCAACAGTTTTCCTTCTTTGATAGCAAGCATAAACTTTTTTGGATTCAGTGATATCCCAAATTTCCTACCCCTGTCAAAAACCTTCCTCAAATGCTTAAGATGTTTTTGATCAGAATTAGAAAAAAAGTTATGTCATCAAGATAAATGACTACAAATTTATTTACCTGGCCCACAAAAGCTATGTCCATAGCTCTCTAAAATATTGCTCCAGCATTAGATAAGCCAAAGGGCATTCTAGAGTACATAAATGTACCCCAAGGTGTAGTAAAGGTTGTCTCCTCTCTATCTGTTGGATCAACATTTACTTGATTATAGCTTGAAAAACCATCAAACATAGAAATTCTTTGTGCTCCTAAAACCATCTGAAGTAACTGATCCATTTTGGGTAAAGGATAGTTATCTTTTAGTGATGCTTTGTTCAAATTTCCAAAGTCCACACACAATTTGATTTCTCAATTCTTCTTTCTAACAGGAATTAAATTAGCAACCTAATTAGAATACCTAAGAAGGAGAATGATCTAGGCATCTAGCATTTTCTTAATTTCCTTTTCCACAGTTGGTAGAAGAGTAGGATTAATCCTCCTAAGTTTTTGTTGATAAGGTTTTACTTTTGGTTTTAAAGGAATCTTATGTTGTACCAATGAAGTTTCATAAGTCTTTAGATCAACGTAAGTCCAAGAAAAAACATCTTTGTAATTTTCAAGTAACTTAAGGTATTGAGTTTTGATTCCAGGATCTAGATATGTAGAGATTTTGATGTTTTTAATACCATCATTTGTTCCAATGTTAATTTTCTCTATGTCATATGGTGAAGAAATTGACTGTGGCTTTTTTAGGACATCATTTTGATCAAACAACTTCTCTAAAGGAATTAGACCTTTAGGAATGAAATTGTTAGATAATTGAATGATATCATGTTCAACAATTTTTGAATTAAAACTTGAATTATCATTTTCATTTATGTTTTCTTTTGCTTCTGTTCTATCTTCATCGATTTGTAGAACTGAAAATTCATCTATAACCTGCAGAAAATATTTTATTTGTTCATCATCTTCAAATATCTACCGGTATTTGATATTATCTGGGATGGATGGTCTATATTTGACTTGTATTTGATAGAGTACATTAGTCTAATCAGGAATTTTAAATGAACTAGCAGAAAGAACTAAGGAATCTACATGAGTATTCTAGTCTCTTGGAATATAAGTCAAATTAAAAGCATTAAATAAATTATCAACTGAATCCCAAACTTCATTTCGGTAAGACCTAATCTTAGGATGCCTGGTCTCGAAAATATTTTTACTTGTTTGATAATAATTTCTAAGTCATTAAAAACACTTAGGTTTTGAACCTTTAAGCTTTTGGCTAATTGCAATCCTAAAAGGAAAGGTTCATATTCAACCACATTATTTGTAACTTCGAAGTCAATTTTGCATGATTGGGTAATATTTTCTTTTTCTGGTGAGATTAAAACTACCCCAGCTCCTGCTCCATATTTTGTACAATAACCATAAAAGAATAGTTTCCATACATCAGTTTGAGTTGGTACAAGACTTTCAACTACATCTTCAATTTTTACTTGAGTTACATGTGTTTGGTTTGAAGAGAGTTGAAAACAACCAAAATCTTGATCAATTGCATAAATGGGATGGTTCCGTGTTTGGTCCGCTTTATAAACAGTTTGCACAAATCTCACCTCTCTATATAACCTTAGTTTCTCTCCCCCATAAATAGGAATAGTGGCATAAGATATGTCCATATAAAGAGTTCCCCCTAATTTGGCACAACAAGACCTAGAAAGAAGCATTCCAAATTTGGGAGGGATATTTGTGACAACTATATCAAGCACCACACTTTTCACTGTAATTTGGGCAAAGGTGACTACTTAATCCTTAATCAATCCTAAGCAAGGAACCCTTTTGGAATCAAAAGTGTAAAAGTCATGATACGATCTGTTAGTGTCAGTCTTTCCAGCCTTCCTCCAGTGATCAAATATGCTCTTACAAAGTGATTTGGAAGTGTCAAGGTCAAATTTTGTCATTTCAGTGAGTCTTCAAGCAAAATTTGGTCACTAGGCATTAGGTCTAGGGTTTGCTCTCACTCTTTTCAAAGTTTCCCAAACGCCAAACTATGTCACTATTCAGTTGATTCTATCATCATTCATAGGGTTTTCATTATCAGCTCAGTGTCTAATGAGTCATTTTACACCTTGTTCATGCTTCAGTTGCGCCTAGGTAAGGTCATTTCCCTCTCCTAGGGTTTTGAAGGCAATTTCTCTTGGACGGTCAAATCATCAGAAAAACTTGTATCCAGATGTTCATACACCTTCCCTATCCTTAAAGTACCTTACCAAACACTTCCCATCACTGAGATCCCCCAAAATCCTCATTTTCGCACAAACCCTAGTTTCTAGCTACAACCTGGCAATTTTCTAGGTTGGGCCTGTGTTTTGCCCTTTTGGACCCCTTCCCCTCACTCAATCTCTGAGATTCCACTTTCCCCTGCTTCCTAACATCCCTCCCCACTCCCAAAAATTCCCCCAAGAATTTAGAAGCCCCCTATCCCCTTCATTTCGCTTCATTTCGACAAAATTCCTTGTTTCACACATCAGGGCAAGTTTCACTCAAATGATGTTTCAGAGCAATAAAAGATGAATTTGGGAAAACTGAGAGAGGTTTTTGTCCACAACATGCCAAAGAAGAAAACCCTCCTTCACGTTTCGTACAGGTGTCATGGTTTTAGAGAAATGTCAAAATTACAATCGCCAGATCCAAGGAGGTTGGCCAAGGCACTAAAACAACGGAAAAGGCCCGATCCACTCCAAATTTTGGCCAAAGCCTCTTTAAATGAGCATGTTACTTTATTGGGGACTCCCAGCCCAAATTTGAAGAAATTTGGAGAAAATTTTGTCAATTGTGAATTTTTTGTGCCACACACAGGTTTTTGCTCCCAACGGTGCGCGACCCTTTCGATGGGAGGTCCATTTCAGGAAAAGTTTGCATTTTTGGATTTTTCAAGCAAAATACACTTTCTCAGCAATACCAAGAAATTTCACCAAGTTTGAGCCTCCAGAAGGTAAAAAAACAAGCAAAAAATGACTTTCTGCCACCTTTTTGACACACAGGAAGAAATCTTGGGAGATTGAAATTTTGGAGGGGCAAATAGACACAAAATGCAAAAATCCACTTGGGTTGGAAAGTAGACATCCAGAAATTTCCAAAAAGCCCACTTTCGCCTCATTTGGACACCTGGAAGTGCCTCAAAAACGGCTCCAAAGGTGTGGGACCCGTTGGGAAATTTTCACAGAAATGCACCTACAGCTCAACAAAACACAGTTTTGACTAGGTTTGACTTTTTGGAGTGGATTTTGATCCTCCTTGATGTAAATGATGTAATTTTATGATATTTTGACAACTTATTTATCTCTTCTAGAAGATCCATTCATGAGATAGGCAAAAATTAAATGAATGAATTGGTTTCCTAGCTTATAGAGGCAAGTTGTTTTGACTGCCTAGATTTTAGTGCTCAGTTTGGAATTGGTTGAAACAGCTCCTAGGATAGTGAGCTCGACCCCTATAGGTAAGGAAATATGTTAGCTTGCCTATATTATGTACTTTCTTAGTCATTTTCATGTTGGACTCTTGAGGGAGAAAGCTTCTATTGTATTACTCATTGTATCTCTGCATTTTGGCAAAGGAAGAAAGACCAGGGTTTTGCAGTCCTTTTTGGGATTCCTGTGGTTACATGTATTGATGGTGTGTTTCTCTTTGTACTTGTAAGTTTGTTATGTGAATCATCTTCTTACTTTTTCTTCTGCAAATTAGGCAAATGAAGTGTTAAGGTAGAATTCATGGTTGCTATGCTCTGCCTTTAAGTTTGCTTAATATCAATGTTTTCAGCTGTTTAAGGAGAATTCAAGGTGATTGCTTGCTCTCCTTAGCTCCTCACCAGTCATTCTCATCCATCCAAATCTCTCAAAGGCATCAATACAGTCTCCTACCTTGCCCCAAAGAACCCCCTGCGAAAACTGTGTCCAATCCCCGCACCCAAAATTGCCTTTCCCCAATTCTCCACCAAAACCCTAAAAATCCCAAATCAAACCTTTTTTATCAGTTTACTAGCCTAAAATCAGTGTTCTTTATTGGTTATCTCTGCCCGTTGAAGATCTTTTCCGAGATAGACCGGAGAGAGCCCTCTCCTGCCTCGTAGGGCTAGCTACGAGGCTAAGTGGTTTGATGTTGCCTTGGGGTTTACCTTTTTCAGCCTGAGGTGAAATTTCAAGCGCTAACATATTGGCGACCATACTGGGGAGAACAAACTTGTTTTCGGATTGATGTGTTAGTTTCATAAGTCTTAGACGGAGTCTGAAGATATGCTAGGTAGCTTTCGAAACGCTTTTGCTTTGCATAAGCGCAAGTAGATAAACGCTGCTTCAGTCAATCTCCGTGAGCTTGTGAATACAGCACCTCGATTGCAATTTACCCCAGTTCATTTGTAAACTCTGAAATTTTGATGATAAGTTGAGAGTTTTCACAGGCTGAAATCATTCACCTGGCGACTCCTTTCATGAAGAATCCAACAACCTATGCTTCATGGTGACTCCACTGCAGAGAGATCAGTAGCCTTGAGCTTTTCAAGATGGACCAAATCACAATAAGATATGCTCCCTTGAGCCGAGATCACATCCCAGGTTTTCCAAATAAAATTCCAAAGGTAGATTGGTCAAGGAATTTGCCTACATTTAAAGATGATGGTAAGAAGGATGCTGCTCTACATCTAGTTAGATTTCACATGCATATTCGCAAGTTTGAAGTTGGATTTCCTGAAAGATGCTTATGAAAGAATATCTGCCAACTCTGGAAGGTAGCCCATCATGGTATGAAAAGTTTGCCGCCTACTTTTTACTGTTTAAAAGATTTTCCATGCAAGTTCATGTGAACGTATAAGAAATCTTATCCATCATTGAAATTTAGTTCAAGACTGTTGCAAGCATGCCCTATATCTTTATTGAAAGCCTGAGAAAATATTTGAAGATGAATAATTTTAATGGATGATGAGCTCATGGAGGCTCTATATGAGAATCCATTTCACCAGCATAAAGAAAACTTAGAGAATTCCCATCAAGATGATCAGGACATTTTGTAGCAGAATCAAGATCAGCAGGCTGAAGATGGTCATATGGCTGAAAATGATGAAAGGGAGAATGACATTTCAGATCTGTCCACAGAAGACAACAGCATGCAAGTAAGTCCAGTGCTGATTGTAGAGTGTGATAATGTCCAGTCAGCTATTTCAGAACTACATTCAGATTGTGATGACCAAGCATATCTTGTGTTGAATCCTGAAAAAGAGAGCTTTGCTGTTGAGATCATAAACAGAGTTTCGGATTCATATGTTCATGAAAAACAGAATGAGATCTTGGTGCAAGTAAGTGATGAATCTCCTTTCAATAACTCCGTAATAAATGATAGTTTGAAAGCCCTATCATATGAATATAATTATTGTTTAAGCATAAGAAAACAAAAGGCATTGTCTCCTTTGTCTGAAGAGGAGATAGATCAGCTCTTGAAAGGTCTTATTATAGCCCAAGCTACAGCAGATTTGCAATGCACACATAGTCAGGAAAGTGTTAGGGAAACTTCTTCCTCTTTTGAAGAAGATGATTGTCTTGTAGATCAGCAAACAAATAATGTTTTCCTTCACAAAGATGATAATCCGGCTTTCATATCATATACAAATGACCTACAACACATTCACACCACAGAGGAACAAAACACTCAGGATTTCCATTCAGATTTCTCTTCATATGTTTCATGTGCTGAAATGCTTTTCCAAGAAGAGATCTGCCCATCCATTTGTTCAGAGTTTTTTGAAGCCCATGAGCATACTTTTACCGAAGCACATGATGAAGGCAGATTAGAATTTGAAACAAAGGATGCCTTGATCTTTCAGCAAGAGGTGGCAGTGGCAAATCTTCATGTTTTTCACGATCCTCTAGCAAATTTGTTGCAACCAATAGTGAAAATGTTTATTACAGTGTTTTGTTGCAGCCATGGTCAACTATGTTTTTTGGATGCCCAGTGATAGGTTTATACTGTTGACCAGAAGTTCTGATAGGGATAATCAATCAAGAAGCCATCTTCTTGATTGGTTGCATTGGCATTTTGATATAGTTTGATGTATATTGTCTTGTAAGAAACACAGGTGGTTGTCATCATGATTTCAAATCTTGATGGACTGCTGCCCTTCAATAAGCTTTGTAAGTTCTTGTTTTCGTTAAGTCTGTCATGAGTCATTTGTGAGTCAGTTTTCAGTCATGTTGGTTTCATAATTGTGTCGGCTTGAGTCAGGTTTCAATCAATAAATGAGTCAGATTCTTGTGTCATTTGCCGAAATAATGACTCCATCGCCCAATGGTTGAAAGCACTGGTCTGCTCTCCCAGAGGTCTGAGGTTCTTGGCACCTCCAAAG
>APFE031722408.1:165892-184060 GCA_000404065.3 Pinus taeda
ATCAAATATGCTCTTACAAAGTGATTTTGAAGTGTCAAGGTCAAATTTTGTCATTTCAATGAGTCTTCAAGCAAAATTTGGTCACTAGGCATTAGGTCTAGGGTTTGCTCTCACTCTTTTCAAAGTCGCCCAAATGCCAATCTATGTCACTATTCAGCTGAGTCTATCATCATTCATAGGGTTTTCATTATCATCTCATTGTCTAATGAGTTATTTTACACCTTGTTCATGCTTCAGTTGCGCCTAGGTAAGGTCATTTCCCTCTCCTAGGGTTTTGAAGGCAATTTCTCTTGGACGGTAAAATCATCGGCAAAAATTGTTTCCTGATGCTCATACACCTTCCCCTATCCTTACATTACCTTACCAAATGCTTCCCATCACTGAGATTCCCTAAATTCCTCATTTTTGCACAAACCCTAGTTTCTAGCTACAACCTGGCAATTTTCTAGGTTGGGCCTGTGTTTTGCCCTTTTGGACCCCTTCCCCTCACTCAATCTCTGAGATTCCACTTTCCCCTGCTTCCTAACATCCCTCCCTACTTCCAAAAATTTCCCCAAGAATTTAGAAGCCCCTTATCCCCTTCATTTCGCTTCATTTCCACAAAATTCCTTGTTTCACACATCGGGATAAGTTTCACTCAAATGGTGTTTCAGAGCAATAAAAGATGAATTTTGGAAAAATGAGAGAGGTTTTTGTCAAAAACATGCCAAAGAAGAAAAACCTCCTTCCCTTTTTTCACAGGTGTCATGGTTTTAGAGAAATGTCAAAATTACAATCACCAGATCCAAGGAGGTTGGCCAAGGCACTAAAACGACGGAAAAGGCCCGATCCACTCCAAATTTTGGCCAAAGACTCTTTGAATGAGCATGGTACTTGATTGGGGACTCCCAGCCCAAATTTCAAGAAATTTGGAGAAAATTTTGTCAATTGTGAATTTTTTGTGCCACACACAGGTTTTTGCTCCCAACGGGTCGCGCACCGTGCGCGACCCTTTCGATTGGGAGGTCCATTTCAGGAAAAGTTTTCATTTTTGGATTTTTCATACAAAAATACACCTGCTCAGCAAAGACCAAGAAATTTCACCAAGTTTTGAGCCTCCGGAAGGTCAAAAAACAAGCAAAAAATGACTTTCTGCCACCTTTTTGACACACAGGAAGCAGCCTTGGGAGATTTCCATTTGGGATGGGCAAATGGACACCAAATTCATAAATTCCACTTGGGTTGGAAAGTAGACATCCATACCTTTCCAAAAAGCCCACTTTTACCTCATTTGGACACCTGGAAGTGCCTCAAAAACGGCTCCAAAGGTGCGCGACCCGTTCAGAATCAGTCCGCGACCTGTTGGGAAATTTTCACAGAAATTGTACCTACAGCTCAGCAAAATGCAGTTTTGACTAGATTTGACTTTTTGGAGTGGATTTTGATCCTCCTTTATGTAAATGATGTAATTTTATGATATTTTTACACCCATTTATCTCTTCTAGAAGATTCATTCATGAGATAGGCAAAAATTTAATGAATGAATTGGTTTCCTAGCTTATAGAGGCAAGTTGTTTTGATTGCCTAGATTTTAGTGCTCAGTTTGGAATTTTGGTTGAAACAACTCCTAGGATAGTGAGCTCGACCCTAGAGGCAAGGAAAGATGTTAGCTTGCCTATATTATGTACTTTCTTAGTCATTTTCATGGTTGGACTCTTGAGGGAGAAAAGCTTCTATTGTATTACTCATTGTATCTCTGCAATTTTTGGCTAAGGAAGACCAGGGTTTTGCAGTCCTTTTTGGGATTCTTGTGGTTACATTTATTGATGGTGTGCTTCTCTTTGTACTTGTAAGTTTTTTATGTGAATCATCTTCTTACTTTTCTTCTGCAAATTAGGCAAATGAAGTGTTAAGGTAGAATTCATGGTTGCTATGCTCTGCCTTTAAGTTTGCTTAATATCAATGTTTTCAGCTGTTTAAGGAGAATTCAAGGTGATTGCTTGCTCTCCTTAGCTCCTCACCAGCCATTCTCATCCATCCAAATCTCTCAAAGGCATCAATACAATCTCCTACCTTGCCCCAAAGAACCCCCTGCGAAAACTGTGTTCAATCCCCGCACCCAAAATTGCCTTTCCCCAATTCTCCACCAAAACCCTAAAAATCCCAAATCAAACCTTTTTTATCAGTTTACTAGCCTGAAATCAGTGTTCTTTATTGGTTATCTCTGCCCGTTGAAGATCTTTGCCGAGATAGACCGGAGAGAGCCCTCTCCTACCCCGTAGGGCTAGCTACGAGGCTAAGTGGTTTGATGTTGCCTTGGAGTTTACCTTTTTCAGCCTGAGGTGAAATTTCAAGCGCTAACAGGATCTAGTTATGTCAAGTTTTAAATGATCCATGATAGTTTTTGGCATGAGGTTATGTGATGCTTCAGAATCAAGCATACAATTGTATAACATGGAATCATTTTTCTTAAGAGTTACAAAGAAAGGAGGCACTATTTCATCGATCATATCTGAACTACGACCAAAGACAAATGTTGGCTTTTCATCTTAAAGACTAATGATTTCACTTTTAGCATCAATTGAGGTGTTTTGTATCCATCTGGAGACTTGATTTTTATACCCAAGTTTTTTGGAAAGTTTTGAAAGTGGAATTGGGATTTTAACTCTTTCTAACTCCTTTTCAACATTAAATGTAGTCAAAACATTCTTTTCATTTTGAGTAGTATCAGTTGACTGATTTAATGGTGAAATAATAGTTGTTTGAGTTTCAACAGCTTTGGTACGGGGTTCAATTATTGGATTTTCCTTAGGAGGTCTTCCAGGGCGAGGTCTAGGCCTAAGACCATATCTTTTGTTCAACTCTTCAATTAGGAATTCAGAGAAGACATGGTATTTGGAAACCTATGAGGATTCTTGATCCTCTTGAACCTGTTTCTATTGTGAGAGGGGAATAATAGCACTCTGATCAGGAGAAGTGTCCACATTATTAATGTCTTAAGTGATAGTCATAGTATTGTCATGAGTATGTTGATCATCTATCAGTAAAGGAGTTGGAACCTGTTGATCATTACTAGGTCTCTAAAGAATTTGTAATTGTGGATTTATTTTATATTGGCCTTGATTTTGATTTTGGGGTCTAGTAATTGTTTGTTGAACTGTATTAGGTTGAGTCTCAATCTTGGAAATCCTATTGGATAGATTTCTAATAAGTGAAGTTATTTCATCTATTTTAGAATCTTCATTTTTAGTTTTAGACGAATTAGAGGCCTCTTGACTAGTTTTAAGTTTTCTCTGTGTCTTTTCCTCTTTAGCCTTTAAAGTGGCTAAAGCAGCTCTATTTTCTTCTACCTCTATAGAGTTAGTTTGCATATCTTCAAGAGTTCTTGAAGTTCTTTCTCTTAACATAACAAAAAAATCATCTTCAAAAGATTTTGAAAATCTTGATTTGGCTTCTACTACAGGGGGTTCACAATTAGCAAGCATCTTAGGGTAAAGTTTGTTGAACCTTTTAATAAAATCAGAGATAGTTTCACCAGACTTTCTTTTAAGTTCATCAAACTCATTTAAAAAGTAAAGAGAATCTTTCTTCACTCCTCATTGATTCTTAAATATATTTTTTAGTTCTTCCCAGTTTCTAATGGAATTTGCAGGTAACTGCCTAAACCAAGTTCTTACATTTTCTTGAAGAGACTGAACAAACAACTTCATGTAAACATTCTCTTGTTCTATATTCATGTTTTCTCCAAAGTCTAGGAATGCTTGAAGATGGTCTTCAGCTGAAGGACTAGTTTCTCCATTATACCTAGGGAGATGTTTCAAATATCCATTAGGGAAAGCATCAAGGACTTGTGGTAAAACTAAAGTTGCATATCTTGCATGTACAATGGGTTGGAATGCCATAGTACAGGATGATATATGAGATGCTTGTGAGGATGATGATAAAGAAGAGGAAGATGGTGAAAGAGGGGGTGAATTACTATGTGGGGGTGAATTAGGAGGAGAGAGAGAAGGTGGAGACTTCCTGAATGATTTTAGAGGAGTTTTAATTACCAGTTTGTGGACTTGAGATTGAATATCCTATTTTGTTTCAAAGAGTGGATTTGAATATATGGAAAAGGTTCCTTCAGGTTCTCTAAAGGTAGAAGATTCAGGTTGTTCAGAAGTGGAATTAAATGAATAAGTGGTGGGGGAAATAAAGTCTGTAGGTGTGTATTCCGGTAAGTGAACACCAAGGTCAGACTCAAATTTAGGAGATCCTGGTGGATTTGGGGGTTCTGAATGAGATTCAAGTGAATGAATAATGAAAGTTGTTTTGAAATAAACTCCACTATCTAACAGTTTAGCAACCCTAGGTGATAAATGAGTGATATCTAGATCAAATGGAATGTTACTATAGGGATCAAAATATATAGTATCTTCAGACTGTAATGTTGAAATGGAAGAATATGGTTGATGTCTTCTTTCAAAATTTCTCCTTTTCAGAAGTTTCTATAGATCTGATAGATGATTAACTTTCTCAGACTCGGAATGAGATCTTCCATGCTTAAAAGGTGTTAGTTTGGCATTGTGGAGTCGCCAGGTTAAGGATTTTGACCTATCTAAACCTTTAGTGACCTTAAAGGAATAGTACTAATATCATTGTCCTAGGGAAAACTTAATGAAATTTGAATCCCCAACAACGCCATATTGATGTTGTATCTTTTATATGATAATGGCCAACTATCATGCTAGGGCATCTAAAATAATTGTTTTGGGGGTTTTGTTTTAATTTTAGGACTAATTTAGGAGACAAATTTAAACAATAAGGCTTAACCTTTTAAATAATATTAATATCTAAACAAAGGGCTGCTATTAAAATTCACATAGTGATTTTAGCTTGTAACATAGTGGTGAGAAGAAACACAGAAATGATATGATTATCATAGTATTCAAATTGAAAACTAAATAGTCATAAGTATGAAAAAATTTAAACTATGTTCAGAAGGTTTAACAGAATATGCTTAAGCTTACAAAAGATGTTAATGATTTATTGATTTAGAGGGAATTAATTAAGAAAAGAGTTCATTAATTCATTCTCTTTACAGAATATCACTTCAGAAGCTTATAGGAATAGATCAAAACCCAGTTATTCCTACCTAGTTATCTCTGTAAGACATAAGAATATGAAGAAAAACATAATAAATAATACTGGAAAAACTTACAGGAAACACAATACTGTGTAAATCAAAATTCAAAATCATTTGCTTTTACATTAATGATCCAGAAAAGTCAAGTACATTTGAGGCTTAAAAATGCTTCTCCAAGGGTGCCCCCTTTGATAACTCGTAAAGAGAGTTATTTATACAACAATGAACTAAGAAAATACCCTAAATTTGTTTTACAAAAATAGATTATTACAAAATAAAACATAAAAACTTGTAGTTGATCCGACACTATTTTGGTGCTGAGGTGTTGATGACTGTCGCTAGAAAAATTGAAAACTTTTGAAGCTAGCTGACTGTTACACCAAAAACTGAATGTCATTAGATCACCCTTCAGTCAAGTAAATCTGTCAACTCTTCCCAGTGTTTCTTTTCTAGGATAAATATCTTAATTACTCTTCTATAGATTTCATCCATCTCTGTATATTTAGTAAAAGTGGGTTTTACTAAAAATACGTGTCTGATTTCATTCTAAATAAAGAAAGTATCCCTGAGTGTATTTACTATTATTGTTGGTGTTGCTAAACCTTTGATGTTTGAAACTAAAGCTGCATGTTTTCCCACCTCTATTATCTTATGAACATAATCCTAAATTAGCATGAATTTGTCATTGATCACAAGCATAGAGGGTAAACCCTTGTTGGTCAAGGGTTCTATCCTACTAAAAAACCTCTTAACTATGGTATTGACATTACTGCACTTAACCTATAGCTGAAGGATGAGGTTGTTATTGGTGATAATCTTCTTTACCTCCAATATAGTTTTTGTTCTATCACTTATGCCTAATTCCTCAAGCTCATAGCTGTATTTGAAATTTAGGAACTTGATTATATTAGAGGCAGTTTCTGGCATATCCTCAAGTTGTTTGGTAATGGTTTCAATTGATTCCTGGGCTTTCTCTACGAGATATTTCTGATCAAGCATTATCTTGATATAGGGCCAAATATCCTTGATTGATTCTAAAATTTCTTCCCACAAAATTTCCTTTGCTAAACACAATTTAGTTTCCAATGAAAGATTCCTTGAGTTCCCTTTGTAGTACCTCAATCTGACCTTTGACTTTGTTCAACTCAACTGCATGTGAACTATGTTCTATTGACTTCATAATCTATAACTCATTGAGTTCATCCTTTAGTTTATTAATTTCTCCTGTCTAGATAGACAGGTTCTCAACAACTTCAGCAAGTTGTTCAACTCCTTCTACTGCACCTATAGTTGATGTTGTAGCTGAAATGTATTGATTTGGGGTAGAATCATATGTTCTTTAGCCACGAAATTTGGTGGAGAGGTTGGGGCACATGAGATCTCCAATATCCAAAAAGGGTTTGGGCAGATTCTAAACATATTAGGAGCTATTAAAATAATTAATATTTTTAATGGAGTCCCTAAGTCTAAACTTAGGGAAAGTAAAATATTAATGTGTATTAATATGAATCTATGTTAAAATGGTCCAAAATAAATTGATCAAGCTAGATCTAATCTTAGCCATTGATTAGGTACTTAATCTCGGTCATTGATATGTCAACATGAAAAGTATAAGAGGAGGCTTGAGGATCACTTGGAGAATACACCAAATGATCAGTCATTCTATTCTCTATAGCAAGGTTTTCTAAGAGAGATAGAATCAGTGATCGGGAGAGTAGCTGAGGGGCATTGAGTACAAACAAACAGAGAAGGTAGAGATTGTGTCGAGAGAGCAATGAAACAGCCAAAGAGAGTAACGCAGAGCCAGCAAGGGCTCACACAGAGGCAGCCAAGTGTTGTGTATAGCACTAGAGAGGCCAATGTGTCTAACACAAAGGCCCAGAAAGCTGAAGCAGGGCCTCCTGGGGCTAATGTAGGCCAAGAAAGGCTAATGCAGGGCTAGCGTGAGACAGAGAAGGGTTGACGCAATCTAGATTGGGTAGATTCTAGGGTTGAGGTGAAATTTTGTGCTGAGGGGCTGCCAAAAGGATTTTCCGGGGTTTCGGCGAGGAGATCTCTCTCACTATGAGGTATAGATGCTAAGAAAATTCTCTGTTGGGTAGGCTAGTTTTGAAACCCAGATTGTACTCTGATATTTCTTAATAAGAAAACCCTCAGATAGTTGCATTGGTTTTCTCCCATTTTGTTTTTCCAGGGACATTGGTCCAAAAATAATGGTGTCATGTGGTGTGTTTGTTCTTGTTTCTTTTAGTTGTTGGTCTGTAATATGTTGAGCATGCACTGGTTTTATTTTCAGTAGTTACTTTGTAGATAACTTATTAAATAAAAATAACAAGTAGGTAGGAATAAATCAGAAAAAGTGCATGAAGGGTTTCTAAAATAATTAAACTTAGAAACATCAACATGGTATCAGAGCATGATTTCAAAACACAGGAGGACTAAAATACATCTGCTGAGTGGAGCAATAGGAACAGAAAACAGTTGTCCCGAGGTGACAGACATTGTTTCTAGCAGCGAAGAAGGCAAGAAGTGCGATGTAGAGCCATCCAGAGCCACGTAAAAGAATTTGGGAGCTATGCAAAGCCTCAGAGAGGTGAACAGTCTTAATGCAGAGGGCCAAAGGGTTGACGCAGACCCATTTGGGGTGACACTGAGCTAGTGTGAGGTAGAGAGGGGCTGACTTACTTCATAGAGGGGGAGTTGATGGAGTCTAGAAGGCTGCAGAAATATTACAGAATGGAGTTGGTGAGGTATTGTAGTCAAAACAATACTTGAGAGAGCAGGGCCAAAGGAGTTGTTAACGAGGATTTCTAACCAAGGAACCTGGATCAACAGTGCAATTGCACAAGACGATCAGAGTAGGGGGCACCTCGACAAGTAGCAAAAGGATTTCTAGGAGGGAAATCAGGACTTAGAGAGAGTCCAGAAGAGAACTTCCAGACGGGAAGTAGAGACTCAGAGGAGTCGAACAGAGAACTTCCAGGAGGGAAGTAGAGGAACATCATGGCACTACACAAGGTAAGAGACTAGGGTAGACTAGACAAAGCATCAAACTTCATAGTTTGGAAGGCTAGAATCTTGTCAGTGTTTGACAAGAATCATGTCAAGAACTTCACCTTGAAGGTTATGGCTATCTTAGTCGACGCCAATGATAACGACAAGTACGAAGAGGGAATTGCGAGGGCCAAGTGAATTATCCTTCACGGGGTCAAGGATCATGTGGTACCACATATAGCCGAGAAGGAATGACAGTTAGATGTGGGAGGCTCTCAAGTACCTGTACCAGCATACTTCTATGCAGAGAAGAAAGCTGCTCGAGAACCAGATGAGGTCATATCAGATGAATAAGGGTTAATTGATTGACACCTTTCTCGGAGAACTGAATGAGATCCGAGACCAGTTAACTACTATAGGAGCAACACCAGATCAGAAGATTATGGCAAGGACAACCCTGAATGTTGTCTCAGAAGATTGGGAATTGTTTTTCCAGAGTATCCTAGGTAGAGGGACTCTCCTACCTTGGGATGAGATGTGGGCAACTCTTAGCCAGGAAGAGATCAAATGACAGTCGAAGACAAGTAGCAGAAGCAAAGGGATCAAGGTCAAGGAGGAGGAGAAGGATGTGGCCCTAGCATCTAAGGAAAGATCTCTCCAAGATCAAGTGCTTCCACTATGGGGAGATTAGTCATTATGCAACCCATTTCCCAAGGAAGAAGAGTAAGGGAGAGTCTTCTGAGACTAAGGCAGTGCTGGCACTGGCAGAGAAGGAAGTTTTGATAGACGATGACTATGCCATGAGTGCACACACACCACTTGAGCAGAAGTGGGAAGACATCGAGCTGTAGTCAGGTGGACTACAAGTGATGAGGAGAAGGATCCTTAAGGTACCCAGCCTCTTGGATTAGACCTTGCTACGGGAGCCCCAATGAGGAGTAGCAGGACTGGTTGAGTGGGTAGAGATGGATGCAGATGGAGCAGCAGAAAGAGCTACAGTGTAGGAGTCCCGAGACACATAGATCTTGTAGGTTGTAGTAGTGTGAGAGGCACAAGAGTGTTGCACCAGTGCAAGATGGCATAGAGAGGTGTGCAATGGTGCGAGATGCAGGGAATTGTTGTAGCAGCACAAAGGTCAAAGAGAGGGATCACTTGTTAGCAATAGAGGGAGTTCAGAATCAGTGGGTATATCTAGCCGAACAGAGAGGTTAGATTGGGAGATCAGTTACTTACTTCTTAATAACTGAGTTGCAGTGTAGCAATGGGCAACATGATGCAGCATAATGAGAGGAGGTGCTGTGGAGATGAAGTGCTGGGAGAAAGGACCAACAGCAGCACATATGCAGAGGGAGCTATTGTATAGATGTTGCAGTGGTAGTGTTAGAACCATGGGCAGTAGCACAGGATGTAGCAGTGCAGAGGATGTTGGGCAGGAAGGCCTAACATCAACACAGGTACCGATGTCAGATGATCAAAGTAATACTTAGTGAGGAGTATTGCTAGAGCACAGTCCTCACTAAGAGGGAGTGTTGATTTGGGGTAGCATCAGATGTTCTCTAGCCATGAAATTTGGTGGAGAGGCTAGGGCACATGAGATCTCCAATACCCAGAAAGGGTTTGGGCAGTTCTAAACATATCAGGAGATATTAAAATAATTAATATTTTTAATGGAGTCCCTAAGTCTAAACTTAGGGAAAGTAAAATATTAATGTGTATTAATATGAATCTATGTTAGAATGGTCCAAAAGACATGGATCAAGCCAGTGTTGAAAAGTGTGCAACAAGAAATGCTAAATTTAGAATGTGCTAAAAATAGCATGTCTAAAAATAGCAATTTGGCTACATTCGGTGAGAGGTGAAACTGCTAAAAATAGAAAGTTCTAAAAATAACATTTTTGGGTCCCTTCCTATTTATAGCAATCCCTAGTCTATCTATAGGAAGTAAAATTATTTTGGTACTTAACAACAATTTAAAATATTAATTAATTAATCTCCATGAGTTAATAATTATAAAATTAACTTGAAGTCTTTTGTGGATCATGCAATTATTTTCTCCCTTGATTAAGAATTTACCCTTGATAAAGAGATAAGGTTTAGTTCTATAATGAAGAAAGTTTGACTTAGTTCTTACTATCCAAGTTCAGTTAGAAATTTTAACAAGTTGTTAATAATAAATTAGTTTTTAATGCTTTGGCATCATGTGACAACTTATTATTTTCAGATAATTGAGGATCACTCATCGGATAAGCTATGCATGTCAGTTTTGTCAGAGACCCAGTTCGAGATCCTATGTGGGATAGTGTATCTATCAAATGCTAACTATTTCTGTAGTAAGTATTTTGCATGGTTGCGAACTAGTGTTTTCAAGGAATACGTAGTTTGGACCATTGGTTTTTTGGTATGTTGGAATAATAACATACTCTTTTGCCTATTATTTCTAAGCAAACTATATAAGGACCATAAGAGAAAGCCATATAAACAGGCCTTGGTGGTTCAATGATCACATATCTTCATATCTTTCATAGTCATTGAAATGAATAGCTAGAGCTATATTCTTCTGATTGTGAGGGGGGGGAGAGATCCACTGAAGATAATACAATGTTGGGGTTTTATGCTGGTGCTTTCCCTTGGATATATCTTGTGTTATGTGTGATTAATTCTCTTGATTAGTTATGCATGTTTCTACTTGATGTTGCTCAGGATTTCGATTATGCTTCCGCTTAATGTTTTGTAGAAGTAGAACAAGTATTATGCTTTAGGAAATTGCATATATTGGTTTGTTCTACAGGTGAAATTTCTACAGTTAGATCTAATCTTAGCCATTGATTTGGGACTTAATCTCGGCCGTTGATATGTCAACAACAAAAGTATAAGAGGAGGCTTGAGGGTCACTTGGAGAATACATCAGATGATGAGTCATTCTATTCTCTAGAGTGGGATTTGCTAAGAGAGATAGAATCAGTGATCGGGAAAGCAGCTAAGGGGATTTGAGTACAGAGAAATAGAGAAGGAAGAGAGTGTGCTAGGAGAGCACTGCAGTAGCCAGGGAGAGTGGCACAAAGCCGATAAGGGCTCATGCAGGGCCATGCAGAGGTAGCCAAGTGCTGCATAAAGCACCAGAGAGGCCAGCGTGTTTGATGCAGAGGCCCAAAAAGCTAACACAGGGCCTCCTGGGGCTAATGCAGGCCAAGAAAGGCTAACCTAGGGCCAACGTGAGATAGAGAAGGGATGACGCAATCCATATTGGGCAGACGCTGGGGTTGCAGAGCAGTTTTGTGATGAGGAGCTGCCGAAAGGATTTTTTTGGGTTTCAGCGAGGAGATTTCTCTCAAACTATGAGGTATAGCTGCTAAGGAAATCATCTATTGGGTAGGCCAGTTTCGGCACCTAGATTGTACTCTGATATTGCTTAATAGAAAAAGCCTCAGATAGTTGCACAGGTTTTCCCGCATTGGGTTTTTTAGGGGACATTGGTCCAAAAATAATGGTGTCATGTGGTGTGTTTGTTCTTGTTTCTTTTAGTTGTCGATCTGTAATATGTTGAGCATGCATTGGCATTTATTTTCAGTATTTACTTGTTAAATAACTTGTTAAAGAAAAATAACAAGTAGGTAGGAATAAATCGAAAAGGGTGCATGAAGGGCTTCTAAACTAAGTAAACTTAGAAACTTCAACAAAGTGGAAACTTTGGTGGTAGGAATTGTTGTAAGGGAGACTATATCCATTGGAGTTTGAGCCTTGCTAACAACTTCCTCTTTTTTCTCGACCAGTTTCTCCATCTTCTCCTCCATTTGTTTGATCTACAGATTTTGTTTTATGATGAGCTTCATCATTTTAGACTTCTGAGTCTCTAACTCCTGAATTTCTTTGGCCATTGGGTCCTTAGAGGCTAGCAATTTCAGCTGCTTATTTAATGCTGCAACTTCAACATTCTTTTTCAGCTATTCTGCAACAATTATGTTTGAGGGATCATATCCCATCTTCAGGACTAGATTATCCAAGCATTGAATCTTGGTATCCTTTTCTAATAAGGATAATTTCTCCAACTTAAGCTATGACTGAGTGTTGGCTAAGGTAACCTGCATTTTTGAAAAACTCATGGCAGTGTTTGTCAACGTTGAAGCAATCATTTTCCCAGTTTGTTTTTGCATCTCAATTTCATGAATTGGTTGAAAATCCTTCACATTGAACTCAAAAGAGGTCTACTTTTGATATTGAGCAGCAGTCCTAGGTTGTGGAACCTGAGCCTATAGATAAGGCAATTTCATTTTACGCTTCTCAGAGTCAAAGACTAAAAGAAGTCTGGCCCGAGAATTGGAGAAATGTTTCCAGAACTATGTGTAGGTTTTCAACTACAACTCTTCATTCTTCTTTTTGATCTCACTAAAAACATGAAATATGTCTTCCTCCTTGTCCTTTTGAGTCCTTCTATTGGTCTGGGTCATCTGTTATTCCTGAGAAGTAGTGGAATGAGTTGGGGACTGTGTAAACTCTAAACCTGAATGTGTATGGAGCATAGTCTCTCCATGTCCATTGAATGTGGTTTTCATAGACTCATGTGTTGCACCTACAATCACAGAGATTCTAGGCATCTTCTTCCTGTGCACAATCTTAAAACCCTAGATTAATGCTTCAGTTGTAGGGGATGACTATTCTTTCCTCCCTCTCTTCGTTGTCTTTTGTTGTGCAAGTGGAGTTTGCACATTTGATGTAGAAATTGCCTGCTCTTCAGCCTCTTGGAGGGTGTTATGTGCCCATTCCAACTGATTTTTATATTGTTCTGTCTCAGGCCTGGCCGTGTGATGATATGCTGTAAACGTTTTCTCCACCATGAGCTTGGAAACCACTCTCATTGGGTCATAAGACCAAGTGAAGTTGAGACCAAACTTTATCTCCTTTAGTAATTTGTCTTCTTCCTTTCCTGATGCCCTGGTGTTACAGATGAATGGACCAAATTGGGCTTTTAGCTTGAATTGTGATTTCTTCTTTGCAGCCACAAAGTGCACTTCATCTACATTTAACCTCTGCCTTATATATTCCAGTGCAAATATTCTGATAGGTAGGTACTTGGGCAGATTGTAGGGTGGAAGCTCATAACCATAAACCCTGATCTATGTATAGTTTTGGTAGTAATACCAATCCCCTGTTGTAGCTTGATCAACCAATTGTAATATTCTGACAATCTCCTCACTGATCCTTGATACTGGAGTGTTGCTCATAAGACTGATAGTTGGATCAATAAACAGTTCTATGAACTATTTATATGTAAATTCTTCTTTCTCCTTCATCCCTATTGAAGTCCAGAATATCACTAATTGTTGATTTCCTTCCTCATCTAGATTTTGTAAAGCAAATGGGAATAGGTTTCCCTGAAAATATATAAAAAGGTAAACAAGTATTGAAGCATACTTGAATACTTATTCAGTATTGAATTTCACAAATTTCTCATGTATTGCTTCATCTAGGAATTGACTGAAATCATAAATGACAGTGTGTTAGGTATCGAAGGTCCTGCGTAATAGTATTGGGTCTGATAACCTGGAAGTTAGGGTAAAAATATTGTAAACCTCTGAAATATGATGAGTGCAAAATGAAAAAATTCGAGTCAAAGGGTTGTCCACCCAAAAAAATAATATAGAATAATAGGAAGTAGGTCAGTCTACGGACCATAGGAAGGTATAAATAGAGCATGGCTCTATGGGAAGAAGGCAGTTTTTTTTTGGTATGATCTTGGATCTAAATTGTAATGGGTTTTTCAGGGGAAAAGTATGAAAGCATCTGTAAGTCCGAGTCAAGGGTATTGGGCAGGGGATAGAGGCTCTGCAGTTGTGTGCGCAGAGGCTTGGAAGAGTCCGCAGCTATGTGCGCAGACACCCTGCAGTTGAGTGTGCAGGGAAGATCTGGATTTATTGGTGATAAAGGGGAAATACAGATAAGTTGCTTCAGTAATTCTGTGTTAAATCTAAATTATCATGGATCTGGCTTTTTGTATGGTTAATATAACTGTTTGATCTATGTGCATATGCTTATGTTATGAATGTATGTGAATCTGAGTTTATTCTAAATGCGCAAACTAGTTAAATATGATAAATGCTTGCTTAAAAGACCACAATAAGTAGATTTAATACATAAACAACGCAATAATAAGTAGTAAGGACTGTTCTAGGTTCGGATTGGTACAAAATCGAGCAGTGCAAAGCTATGGAATGGCATGTGAACTCTCCAAACCACATTTAGACATCCCAAGGGTGCAGAAACCTGGTTCCAGCACCCTCCCCTGCTACCTTGGGTGAGACCTCAGTTAGTGCTTCATGGGCTGTCACTGAAAGGGCCAGTAGCTGCAGGATTTGTTTGGCTAAGTAATTCTTTCGAACATGGGTCAGGCCCATATAAGCCAACAAATGGTTTCATTGCCGGGATCAGGATCTGCTTAAGGGGTGTCTGATGTTGGAACACTAGAATCCTACAAAGAAAGAGATTGAAGAGTGGTGGGATCTGAAACTCCATGAGTTCGCAGTTAAGGAAACCATAAACTTGCAGATATTGGAGGAAGAGTGGTTGGACCGCTATATATACACAGATATTCACGAAGTCTTCTTCGCGACATTTCTAATAGAGTTGTACAAGTGGATCGTGAGGTTAGCTAATAGTGTGCGAAGGTGCAGATTAGATTAGCCTATTGCGTGGACTTCGGAACTAGTGCGCAGGCTACAAGCCACTGAAGATAATTGCATGCATCGTAGATAATTAGCTGGATCGGGTGATAGGAGGATTTATCATTGAGTTCGCGATAGATACAACTATGAGCTATAGTGAAGTAGAAAAGTGATTTCTTCAAGGACTGCAAGGTAAGTATATCAAATCATTGAATACATGGGTTAAGATGTTGTTGTGTGAAAAATAGATTATGCACATGTATTGATGTCTAGGGTAACATGGAGCGGAACAGGTTACCGCAGAACAGGAGGTGCAGGGAACAACCCTCTGATTTCTATTTCATGGGAGAGAGAGGAGGAGCTCGCAAGGTTCTCACCAAGAAGTGCAATCCAGCTAATCAAGGAGCACTTCCCTCTGATACCACCTATATCCACACCATCACCCATATCACCGCCATCAAATCCGTCCACACCGACCCCGAACCCGCCTCTAACCCCATCACCACCAAAGGCAGGGTTGGGGAGTGCAATCAAGCTGCCAATATCTAAGGGTGTAGGGAATGAGGAACCAGGGTGATTCTAGTTTGTGATAAGGTCTGTATGGGACGCCCAAGGCATAATAGATGAAAAATCAAGAAGGCCACCCTAGTTAGCACATTACAAGACCGCACGCTGACGTGGTACATAAAAGACTCGATCAATCATCCAAACGAGGGAATAGCAGCAATCCAAGAGGTGCTAAACAAAGAGTCTGGCCGACCAAAATCAGAAACACAGTCGATTATTGAGTTCAAGGAGATCGCAATGCTGCCTGGTGATACTCCGTGGTATCTAGACCAGAGGTTAAAAAGCACTATCCACAAAGCTAACATGACGTTGATAGATACGCAGCACTGTGCATGGTTTGTGGCGTCATTGACACCAAATCTGAGGATAGCTCTATCACAACAAAAGATCTCAACCCGAGCTGAGGTACTGGAGATAGTAAT
This sequence comes from Pinus taeda, assembly GCA_000404065.3. Classification (NCBI taxonomy): domain Eukaryota; kingdom Viridiplantae; phylum Streptophyta; class Pinopsida; order Pinales; family Pinaceae; genus Pinus; species Pinus taeda. The sequence continues at coordinate 181,639 of APFE031722408.1, forward strand.
GAGGTTGCACAAAACCCCAATACTGGATCCAGGGTTGGGAGTTCAGTTAATCCACGCATAACTTCAAAACCTGAGTTTAAAAATGCAAAGCTTGAAGCAAGAAAGGGTGCCCTGACCAGAGGCATGTGTGGAGGTAGGTTGTACTAAATGCAAGAGTCAAGGGCATGATAAGGACCACTCCCCTGTCTTTGCGAACTATCTGGCGACGGGAGGCCCGATGCCATTAAAAGTGGAGGTACAAGCAGGACCAAGTGCTACACCTGCACTCTGGTGGGTAATTTGTCAAGTGGGTGGAGAACACGCAATAGATAACTGTCACATATTGCGGAAGTATACCCAAACCCCGAAGAAACTGTATTGTAACTTTTTTCAATTAGTGGGTCACAATGAGTGGGCGTGTCAAAGTTATAACTTAATGATGCAAAGAACTCCGACTTACTAAGTGCAGACTAAAGCACAAGGGGGATTCCAAGGATGCGGCCAAGGAAGAGGAATGGGGCCCAAGCAGGGTTGCGGGAATCTAATTTGTTACAATTGCAGAGGTCCAGGACATTACGCGTGGGATTGTACCAACCCAACTAGAATTTCATGTAGTTATTGTGAGCAATTCGATCATGAGCTGATAGATTTCCCTACATTGATAGCATAGATTCATGAAAAAAGGGCAGTGCAACCAACGACAACCCAAAACATGTAGATGATGAGATCCAAACCCCGTCAGGAAGATCCCAACGTAAACATGGTATTGAGGAGTGGCATGGCCACAGGAGCGGATAGAAGGAACTTAAGTGAGGAAGACGCAGGGGTTGGTAAGGAGACATATCTAGAAGCTCGGGAGAGCTTCGCGGAGGTCTCTACCCCAGGTAGTAGGGATCAGCCTTAGCAGGACAGGGATCCCTCGATGATAACTACCTTTTTAGAGACATGTATAAAATTGCTTCGTGACAACAGGGAAATTAAAGGCTTACATGAATTGATAAATAGATGCGTAGGATGGAGTGAACATGCATCGTATACCGGGAGGGAAATGCGACTAACAGCACAGATCAATGATTATGAGATGGATCGGATCATTCTAGATCTAGGCTCAAATGCCAACGTACTGCTTAACAGACTTGGGAGTGCATGGGTAAGCCTACACTACAATGGTCCCCTATCCAATTGCGGATGGCAAACTAGTAGAAGGTGCTGCCCATATTACGTTAGATATTGATGGTGGAAGTACTCAGACAGACTATGAAGTGATTGAAATCATAGATGAAAGTACACCTTATCCTGCGTTGTTAGGAATAGACTGGGCCACCAACATGAATGGAGTTATTAATTTAAGGAAGTAGACAATGATATTTGAAACAAAGTCTCTCCACGTATTCATTCCACTAGATCCGGTTGAAGGACCACGCTATATTAAACCCGTGTGCAACAATGAGAGCAATGACGAATCAGACGGTATCTATAGCATGGCTACACAAAGGAAAGAAAGGGTCAAGACAATGAAGGATAGAAGAATATCACATGGCAATGTAGAGTCTTGCACCACTAATTCAGATGAAGAAGATGAGTGTTGGTGTAACAGGTTGAACAGAGTGACCACGCTACACTGCAATATGGTGACTAAATCTATCTACTACATAAGGACCCAGGATTGTAAATTGCCGATGTATGATGGGATAAGAATAATAGATGAATTCCTGACCAAATTTGAAATCACAGTACTAGAGCACCAACAGTTTGATGCGTTGAGATGGTGTTATGAAACTAGCTCAAGAAAAGATAGAAAAGATAGATCAATGCCTTAAAATTCAGCCTCTTTCAGGGGGCAACCTCCTTTACATTACATAAATGAACAATTCTTGGATGATACAAATGAAAAGACCTCCTTTCTATATATAGGAGTCTAAGGGGCCATAACATAATCAGAGCCTACATAACAATAATAATGTAAGGGCACAATAATAACAATAGTGGGCTTCTATGGGGCACAATAGTAACAATATGGGCACTATGTGGGTACATCAATATAATAAGGGGTACAACTACCATAGTAATGGGGTAATCACTAGTATTATAGGGACCCAACATGCCCCTCTCCTTAAAAAAGTGTTGCCCTCAACACTTGAGTAGTTTTGGATGCTTCTGTATAAAATTCTCATCCTCCCATGTGGAATCTTCAGCGGATAAGTTCTTCCACTTGATAAGATACTCTGAAATTGACCGATTTCGTAGCTTTCGAGTTCTTGTTTCTGTGACTACTTCTGGTTCCAATATAAACTTTCCTTCCTCGTCAAGTTATGGAAATATTGTTTGAACTGGGAGCTTGTTGCCTATAACCTTCTTTAAAAATGAAACATGGAAAATTGGGTGCAATCGAGAAGCTGCAGGAAGCTCCAATTTGTATGCCATAGTACCAATCTTTTGCAAC
>APFE031722408.1:195181-211721 GCA_000404065.3 Pinus taeda
ACCTGAAGCTCTACACGGGCAGGCTGGCCACTTGACTAACTGTTTGAGGGACAATCTCACTGCTCTAGCCAGTTGAAAGAGAGTGCGGGATGGTAAAACAGTCTGGGGGAAAGAGGCGTGATTGCCAATATATGCATCGATTTGGCCCATCACCAAGATCACAGTTGCGTAGTAAGAAGTGCAGTGATGCATTTCTAAGAGGAGAGGTGATTGTTCCTGTCACTATTCATGACAAGATGTCATTATAGCAAAAGGGAGTGGGCGGTGGGAAATTAAGAGGAGTATGAGCTAGATATGGCACAAGCTACCATATATTTTACACGAGGATTCCAGAATAGGCGGGAACCAGTGAATTTGAAATACGAATCATTTAGAAATCATCAAGGGGCATCCACCGAGTGACCTACACTTCTGGGAAACATATGCTGGTTATAGATATAGAAATTTTCATTATCTCTGAGCAAGGAGTAAGCCCAAGGGTGGTGATATGGCCAATGGAAAGGCAAGACTCTCTAAGGAACATGGTGTTGACAGCTGCAGGCATCCCGTAGAGTGTAGCATCAACCATAGGGGATGTACCAGAAAAGGGGAGACATGAAGCAGAATTGGTCTGGATGTCGTTGCCCACCTGGGGGTAGGCCGACGAACTACAACAAAAAAGAGAAAGGATGGAAAGATGGAGACCACTGGTAGCAATGCAGTTAATATGTCATCTTTGAGGTACCTTAAGGATTAGGATTTTGTGGACAATAGCAAAGGTCTTGCAAAAGTGCAACACAAGCTACAACAAAGAGTGCAAAGAGCAGATATAAAGGTCGGAAGTGGCTGTGGTGGTGCAAGGAGATCTCGTATGCAGCTCCCCCGCTCGAGCTAAAATCTTGTGAGGGAGCGTTCTGTGTTAACCGAGTAGAGTAAAATGAGTAGTATCGGTCACAAGAATTGGTAGAAACAACAAAGCAGGAGTTGAACGAAGCGTTGTAGGAGACAACGAAGAAGCAATAGGACGACGACTATCACCCAGAGGGAGGTGAACTACGAAGCCAAGGCAGCGTGTCTCGCCGCACTAAAGAGTCACTCGGAATGAGTCATAATGATTATGTTGGGGGACTGTTGGGTAGCAGAGGTCTCGCGTAATAGTTTTGGGTTTGATGGCCTAGAATTTAGGGTAAAAATATTATAAACCTCTTAAATATGCAGAGCGTGAAATGGAAAAAGTCAAGTCAAAAGGTTGTTTGCCAAAAAAAATAATATAGAATAATAGGAAGTAGGTCGGTCCACAAACCATATGAAGGTATAAATAGAGCGAGGCTCTATGGGGAGAAGGCATTTTTTTTTTGTATGATCTTAGATCTGAATTGTAATGGGTTTTTGAGAAGAAAAGTCTAAAAGCATCTGTAAGTCCGAGTCGAGGGTATTGGGGAGGGGATAGAGGCTCTACAGCTGTCTGCACAGAGGCTTGGAAGAGTACGCAATTGTGTGCGCAAACACACTGTAGCTAAGTGTGCAGGGAAGATCTAGATGTATTGGTGATAAAGGGGAAATAAAGATAAGTTGCTTTTATAATTCTGTGTTAAATCTGAATTATCACAGATCTGGCTTTCTGTACGGTTGGTATAACTATTTGATCTATGCACATATGCTTATGTTGTGAATGTATGTGACTTTGATTTTATTCTAAATGCATGAACTGGTTAAATTTGATAAATGCTTGCTTAAAAGACGAGAATAAGTAGATTTAATACATAAACAATGCAATAATAAGTAGTAAGGATTGTTCTGGGTTCGGATCGGCACGAAACAGAGCAGCGCGAAGCTACAGAATAGAGCGCGAACCCTCCACACCACATCTAGACATCCCAAGGGTGCAAAAACTTGGTTCCAGCACCCTCCCCTGCTACCTCAGGTAAGACCTTAGTCCGCGCTCCACAAGCTGTTGCCGAAAGGGCCGATAGCGACGAGATTTGTTTGGCTAAGTAAGTCTTCTGAACCTGGGTCAGGCCCATATAAGCCAAAACAGTGAGTATAGAATCAATAGAAAAGATATAAAAGAAACCAAGGATGGCTTCATTAACATTTGGATCAGAGTTGTATCCAAGAAAATAGGAAAAAATAGAGGTGATTTGCTTGGTTCTATCAGGGAAAATGGATGAACCATAAGGAGGATTTCTTTTAGGCAAAGGACTATCAATAGCTAGAAATAGTTCAAGGTGTTGGGATCTTTTAGTAAAGTCTAGTTTTTGATAGGCTTCTATCAGCTTTTCATGGGAAAAAGGATGGGTTGGTGTAGTAGCAAGGGCCTGAAGCATTCTTTCAATGGAATCATAATTGATTAAGCAAAGGATTTCTCCTATGGGTGAAATTATTTCTCTACACTGGGATCATAAGATTCATGGAATTTCCTCACAAATTTAGGTGCTCTGTGAATCTAAGGAAAAATATAATGAGGGAGTTGGGAGCTCCAGAGCCCTATCTCATATGTCTAGTCAATTAGTTGATCTTCCATCTAGAAATAGATTTCATATAAATGGAATTAAGAAGAAGTCTCAATTATTTTGCAATATCTATCAACTAATGGGGTATGATGGAAGTCAACTTGTGGATGAATCAGAGGATTTTGGACTTTTGGAAGTTCTTTTCCCTTGGGAGGCATTTTTTCATACAAATTGTAGACTGAAGATGACAGAAATAGGCCTAAAACAGAGTGATTACAGTCAAAATAGTATAATCGTAAAATGAGAAAGTGGACCTGAATGTCAGTTTCCTGAACAGGAAAAATAATTTCTTAATGTCGGACAGTGGTCTAGCTATGGCGAAGAAACCTGAAATGATTAGCTTTGGTTATAGAAATGGACTGTGTAACTATTTTCATGAATTAACAAGGTTTATAATGGAAAAATTGGAGTGGGGATGGCAATGAACATTTGAATTTTGCATTAATAACCCAATGGGATTAATTAACGAGTCTTTGAATCATAAATTCGCAGGAGTGACATTGAATGGATAATGGATAGGCAACAGTTGATTGGACGGTAGGCATGAGGTGGAGCATGACGTGGAGCGGTGATAAACTGTCACTTGATATACCACGTTCAGGGTAAGGTGAGGCGGTAAGTATTTTTAGGATTTTAAGTCCTAAAACACTAAAAAAAGAAAAGGTTGTTTATGTCTGTGGTATTGGAAACTGCCCATTTCGGACCCCCCGTCGATAAAGTTTGGACGGTGAATGAGGGCCGAGGAGGGACGTGGGCCATCGGATCTTAGGTGTACATGTAGGATGAAAGGTGAGGTGGGGGATATTTAACACATAAGTGGAAGTGATGGTGGTTTCATGACTTTGAGGGCAGATGTCATAACTGTGGGTTATGGTGATAAATGGATAAATGGAAATATTTATGAAACAACATTGCAACTTTAAAGCTTTAGGTTAATTAAAACCCATCATCGAATGTATGTTTTTCCAATGTTATATCTTAGGATAAAAATATTTGATGCTCCAATTACACTTTACATGTCTACCTACCCATTTTACTCCAAACTTTTTCACTTATTTTTTAGAGTGCATTTAAGCTAGCAACTCAACATTTCCTTTTTATGCCTAATCTACCTCTATCACTTATTTCCTCCATTGGCTCAGTTTAAACTATTGGGCCAATTTTTTTTGCTACCTATTGCTACCTATTAACAAAAAATTAATACAAATCCAATCATGATTAAACTATATAACTGGATTGTATAAACAAGTGTGGCATTATAAAGTAACTACACACAACTTTTATTTGTAGAAGTAAACTAGACTAAAGTAGTGGCATTTAGACTTGCAACACTTTCAGAGTTTATTGTTTTTTCTTTTCTTTCTAACCTAACATTTTATTTTTGCCTTCATTTTTAAAGGCATCTATTCTAACATTTTATTTGATATGGACATATTTATCAAAAAAAATTCCTAAGATTTTTTTTTCAATATTCTTTTGTCCATATCCTAGCTTAACATTTTTTGAAATATATTTTCATTTTTTGACTAATTGATTCTAACTTACCAAAACCAAAAAATGCTACAACACATTTGTTAGTAGAATGAAAGATTAGATTTCATTTTTACTTATTGCATTGGAAATATTGTATTGATGTTGTTGGATTTTTTGATGCATTGATTGGTTGTTTCTCTTCCTTTGTTAGAATAGCCTTCATCAAATGAAACGTTTCATTTTCATAATTTATTTGCATTCTAGGAAAAGGTGACATCGTTGAGCCCTCAAAATTGAAACTTAATTCAAGATTAAACTAAAAATTTACCTCAATTAATCTAAGGAGCATTTGAAACATTAACTCTCATACTTAGTGGTCTAGGTTAGAGACATGTTCCGGTGTCTATAAAACTTAGCGTCTGTCATTCGCAATACTCTTACATTATACAGTGCTAGCATGGACTTGTGTTTCCCATATCGTCAATTATATAAAGGGAGACCCTCATAGGTTGCAAACATTTATCCATAGGAATCTGAGTCTGTCACCCTGTAAGTGTGATACACCGAACACATATTCGAGGAAATTTCCTACACATATGTCAAGTCCTTAGTAAATTTATCTACTAAGTTGTATATTGCATTTCATGGTTACTTGGGAATCCATTTTTCCTAGAGTTACCTGAGTATTCATTTTGATCTTTTCTGACTCCTTAAATTTGAAAATATCATCGAGCACTTGTCCTTTCAATCTTGCTAAACCAATGAAAGTGAATAGACTCATCTTTTCACCCTTTTCTCGACTCTTAAAACATAAAAAGGTAAAGTTTTTGTTTCAAATTCTAAAATTAACTACCAATGATACCATGACGAACCCATGTGGTTGCTTCTTTGCCCAATCTTGGGTAAATCCTTGTAAATTTTATTTTTAATCATCCCTCAATGAATCTCCTCTCCTTTTCTGCTCTTGAGAGAAAGTCATCGTGGCTGAACCATTGATTTCACTCCAAAGTTCCCCTTTGTTGTCTGATATTGAAGTGTCTTCATAAGAAGTTCAACCGGAACTTCCTCAGTCACTTGAAGCTCAAGTTTTTGAACTTGGGATTGTCCCGAGCATTCAACCCGTTTCTTCTCGCCCACCACCTTTGGATTCCTTGTCACCTCAAGAATCGAATCCAAAAACCTGTAAGAGTCCATAGAGGTTTGTCTTATATCCTCTAAATCTATTATTCGATCCTATTGTGATATCTCCTCAGCGTCCTTACATTCCTTATGATCGACCTGGTTTTCCTTTCGAGTTATCTCCCCATACATCTCAGATTCCTCCTTGCCAATTGTTTCCACCCCATGGATTCAGGAGATGAGATCCCAACTTCTTCTCTAGGTCATCAAGAATTTTTCACTACTTGTACTCCTCATGTTGATTATGAAAAAGGGTATGAATTTCCTCCAGAACCCTTTCCTTTTACAGGAAGAGTCCCATCTCACACAATTTCGAAAACCAGTGGGCCTATGTTTCCACCTAGTTATACAACCCTAACCCAGTTAGTTTTAGGAACTCCTAGTGATTCATCTTTGTATCAAAATCCCATTTGGTCTCCAAATGCCATGCCTACTTTTGGTTTGTTCATTCCAAATGTGACCTCTCAAATTTTTGTACAAGTTTTTGTTACGTCAGTTCCTGTTCAACCTATGATCCCATTACAACCTGTGTTGTCATTTCAACCATCCATTCCAAAACAACCAACTGTTTTAGGTTAGGTTTCAATCAATTATTCCACCCATCTGTCTAGTGGACAGAATGTGCCACTACCTATGGGGGAAATTCTGAACATTCCTCTTATGTCAGGTGAAGCCCGTGTGAGTGGATTACAATCTCACATGCTTGGATTAAATCAACCTTATTTTGGTGTTATTCCTAACCCTATTAGTCCATCCGAGTCGGGTTATATCCAGTTGCTAGCTTGAGGGGGCCTAACCCAGGTTCAACATTAATTAGCCAAACAAATCCCTACAGTACTAGCCCTTTCAACATCAACCCATGGAGCGTGGACCAAATTCTCACCCAAAGCAATATGGGTGGATCCTGGAACCAAGTTTCTGCACCCTGAGATGGTTGTGATGTCATTTGATTCCTTCTATTCTTGCCTTGGCGTAGGTTGCTTGCTATAGGGCTTGCAAGATGAGCCCTCTATTCTATCCTTTCATACCAACGTGAAAGGGTACGATCGACCTTTGCATAGCCCTAACCTATTGCTCAAGTACTTTCGTGTTGCTATGGCAGGGTGCCATGTAGATTCCTCGATTAGTCTAAGTGATTTGCTTATCTCATCAAATAATTAAAGTTAACACCACGTAAGCGTATATATGTAATTGTGTTCGTTTATTAAATGTAATTGCATTCATTCACGCATCATATAAGTATAATAAAGGAAATTCATACATAAAATATCCAAATGCATCAACAGAACAAAGACACAGAAATTGCATAATATCTCCTTTTATTAATATCTTCCAAGTGTTACAACCTCTATCCACCCTACGCACACAAATGCAGGGGTTCGTGCACTCAGTTGCAGACTTCTGCCCTAGGCCTATGTGCACTCAGCTACAGAGACTCTACCTACGCTACTACCTAAGACTTAGACTTCTTGCTTCCAACCTATGACTCCATTACATCATGTGTCATTCTATGTCCTTAAACAAGTTAGAGCTTCGCTCTTTTTATACAATCCCATGGTCCGTGGACCATGGGTAGATCTCTTACAGCTGAATTTACTTTACAAAACTAAGGGTGAACTACCCTTTTTGACACATAATACCTTCGCACTCTGCAACCACAAAATGCGGATTCTTTACAATTATATTACAAAAACTGGCTTAAACATGGGATTTAGCCCCAAAACTACTCTTGGGGGATCCCACTCCCAATAGGCCCCCAACATAAACATCGTGACTCTCCCTCGTGTCACTTGGTAGGTGCGGAGATCTTTGCATGAAGCCAATCCAACTTGACCCGTATGACCGCAACCTTGGTCATGCACTCAGCTGTTGCTTGCTTTGCATTTTCAACTGTCTTTTCAATCACTGCTCCTGCACTATTCATTAATGTCGGATTGGCGGTAGATTTCAAGGATCTAAGCCATAAATGTCATCTTATATGTTGGTTGTACACTCCATTTGTCCTCACTTCTACAATCATTTCATGAACAGTGACTTTAAAGGTCACTTTTCAGCCAACCTACACGATTTCTCCCTGGGTAGTGCAACTCCCTCTGCATTGCCGCAGACCCAGTGACATGTCCTTGCTTCATACCATCTTCCAATCGCTTAGCTCCCCAACCCATCCAATGTAGTTTATAGCCTCGTGCCTCCTTTCAATTTCCTAGAGCGCTAAGACTATGCTACCTTCATTTAATCACATGGCTAGACTGCCAGTGTATTGCTTCAAGCGACTGCCATTCACCTTTCCTGGGAAGGGTTCTCCATTCAATTTGACTAGTTGTACCGCAACTCCATCGGTAATATCCTTGATAAAACTAGTGCCTCCTAAACTTCCCTAGAAATTTATCAAACTTACTATCATATAGCAAAACCAGGTCATTTACCTTAAATGAGTGGAGCTTAATGTGTCAAGCATGCCATGCATTTTCATGTTGCTTTTGGACCTGTTGGTGAAATCCTACTAAAAATATTTCTTCCTCCAAATTATCTAGCTGTGTGAGCCTCTCCTCTAGGGCTCTGCAATCTATCATACCTATGAGCCCTGCTATACACAAGCTAGGCACAATATACTCCATAGGCATTACCGCTTCAACACCATAGACAAGCCTAAAAGAGTTTTGTCCAGTCAACTTCTTGCATGTTGTTTGATAAGCCCACAGTACTACAGGTATGCATAGGTCCCAATTACTTTGTTAAGCATTACAAACCTTTGTCAATGCATTTCCAAGCACTTTGTTGAATGCTTCCACCATCCCGTTAGCTTGCGGATGATAAGGCATACTCTTCTAGTGGTATACTTGAAATTCCTTTGTCAGCAAGCTAATCGTCTCATTTAGAAAGTGCATACCATGATCACTCATCAAGATCTTCAGATAGCCAAATTGCATCAATACATGCTCAAATAGGAACTTCAGGGTAGTCGCACCCGTGTAATCCTTCACTAGCTGCACTTCTTCCCACTGAGTCAAATACCCTATTGTGGTGATAATGTACCTTGTTCCCATCTTTCCTTGTGGCTGAATGGGTTCTACAAAATCTATCACCCACTTCTCTAAGGATTGCAACATCATCTGCAGATTCAAAGGCATCTCATCCCTCTGCGATGGCCTGCTTGTTCTTTGACATACATCACACGCCTTGCAATATGCATTTGAGTCCTGATGAAGGGTTGGCCACCACAACCTTGTGCATAGAATCTTCTGCGTGGTTTCTCTTCCTACATAATGTCCTCCAGCGATACCCCCATGAGAATTCACAAGGATTATTTTTCTTTCAAACTCAAGTGCATACCGTCGCAATATCTCATTAGTCCCCATCTTGTATAGATGCCCAGCAATGATATAAAAATTTGCCACGCAGACCACTAATTCCTTATTTTGCTAGACAGTGTATCCTTCTGGTGTAGTTACTTTTGTTAGGAAATGTATTATATCCTGAAAATGACCATCCATAACACACACTACAAATAGTTGCACGTTAAGCAATCCTTCTTCCAAGTTAGTAGGTTCCTCCCCTGTTTCGATGTGCGACAGATGGTCTAGTCCCATGTTTAATCATCCATGCTTGACAACCACTTCAAAATCATACTCCTGGAACAATAAGAGCCACCTGTATATTCTCCACCCCAACATAGGCTTGTTGACCAGGTACTTCAATGTGGAGTGATCTATATACATCTTAAAATGGCCTCCCAACAAGTTGTGCCTATACTTCTGGAGCGCATACACCATAGCTATCCCTTCGCTCTCAGTGGTGGAATAGTTCTTCTCTTCTTTGGTCATATTCAGCTTGCGAACGTGATAGGATGCTCCAAGCCTTCTCCGCCAGCATGTGTCAGTACTGCTCCTAGCATTATACATGACACATCGACATGTACATGAAACTATTTCTTCCAGTCCGGGAAGACTAGAATTGGTGTGGTGGCCATATTTTCTTTCAATATATCCAAGCTCTTCTTGCAGTCATCGTTCAAGCAGAATGTGACATCCTTCTTCAACAATTTCTTCATATGCGCGCTGATCTGGGCATAGCCTTTGATAAACTTTCTGTAATATCCCGTATGTCCTAGAGTAGCGCACAACTGTTTCACACTCCTTGGCACTTCCAGGTTCAGTATCACCATGATTTTTGCGGGGTCTACCATCAATCCCTGTCTGCAAACCACATGCCCCAACAGGTTGCCAAAAGGAACACAAAACATACACTTCTTGAGATTGATCATGATCCGGTATCTTCAACAGGTATACAACATCAAGCACAAGCTTTCTATATGGCATTTAACGAGCCCAAATACAGTCCATTCATCAAAATATACCTCTAGGAACTTATGAATAATTTCCTTGAACACAGCAAAAACTATGCACGAGAAGATTGCAGACGCATTCTTCAATCCAAACAACATTACAGTGTAATGAAAGCAACCCCACTCAGTCTCGAAGGTCATCTTGCTCTTATCCTCCGACGCGATTTTGATCTGGTGGTACCCAGAGAACCCATTAGTGAAGGAATATGCTTCCTGGGCACCTACATTGTCCAACACTTCATCAGTGAATGGAGTTAGGAAAGGATCATGTACACAAGTGTCATTTAGCTTCCTAAGATCCACGCATATCCTTATTTCATCCTTCTGCTTCTTTTCTTGTACCACCAATTGACTTACCCAGTCATATTCTTCCACAGGCTCAATGATGCCTACCATGAGCATCTTGTCCAACTCTAAGCCAACCATTTCCTTATATTTCGGATTGAGATGGTAAGGCCTTTTCTTAATCGGCTTCGCGTTGGGTTTCAATGTAATCTTCATCATTCCTAGGTCCTTCATTATCCCTTTCAGATACGTAAACTTGGTAGGGAATAAATCCTAATATTCACGGAGCAATTCAACGACCTTATCCATGGTCGCATCATCCTAGTAGTCTCCAATCTTCACGACTTTGGGCTCTGCCTCAGTAACAATGTTTACTTGTTTTGTTTTCTACGGCATGGTTATATAATGGTTCTCAATCTATGGTCCTTGAGCCTCATGGTGACCTTCTGTTTCTAGAATGTTTATCTTCCATGAATCCTCGTCCTATTCTTCAGAAGTTACATTATAACATTCTAGCGTGCGACTCAACTAAGTAGCCCATTCAGGCTGAATCAGGTCCAAAGGATCCCGCAGTATCCTAAATATTGATGCTTTCACCTCTTGTAGTGCTTCATCAATACATTCAAACCTATCCTCAAAACTAAATGTCATCATGAATCCTTTGCACAGTATATCCCATTCGCATGTCCCACGGCAGAGCTATGTTTCTATGTACCAATTCATCGAGACCACGTCCAGGGTATGACAGAACAAGTGCACTCACTCAAGTTGGGGCTTTTCTCCATAAGCCTGGGTCCATTTGAAAAAATTTGTGCACGGATCATCCTGCACATCATACTTGTCTGTTATTCGCATTTTCAGCTTCCTAAAGTGAGTTCTCATCATTCTCCTACATCTGCACCAATCATCAAAGCTTCCCTTATGCGTATCCCACCATCGTGTGGGCGTAGTGTGTAGTGCCCAGTCCAACACCTGGAAGCAGTGATTTTTTGGTACCTCGCTCTCAAATGCATCCAAAAAGATACCTACCTCATTCAGACCATCATAATCAGGAAAATTTCTTACCTCTGACGACACATATTGCAGTGATTGGGTCATCATGTTGCAATTTAGTGTAGTTACTTCATGTAACTGATTCTGTTAGTGTTCTATTTCTTCATCAGAGTCCAAAGTGTAGGAACTCTCGTGATCCCATGTAATCCATCCATCTATGGTGGGGTTCACCCAATCTTGGTCTTGCGCTATTATCTCATAGATACAATCCAGATCATCACCACTTTCATAATCATAGTCTGGTTCCATATAGTGTGATCCTTCAGCCCAATCTAGGGGTATTATGACATGCAATTATTTCTTCTCAAAGATCATCTTCCGCTTCTTTATATTGATTACCCCGTTCATATTGGTAGCCTAATTAATTCCTAGGAGTGCAAGATAGGGATTGTTATCATCCACTATCTCTATTGCTTCAAAATCAACCAGTGCACTCACTCCCCCAATATCCTTCGTCACCACCTGCAGCTACCCCATGGGGATGATCTTCTGGTGATTTGCCATCCTTAGCCAAATTGGAGACCATTGCAGCACAGGTATCCCCATTCGTTCCCAAGTCTGCTTTGGTAGGACATTCGCATCTCATCCTAGGTCCAACATAACCTGATCCATTTCATACTCTCCTATCTGTGTGGTCAGTCTCATCTCCCATCCCATCCTTGCTTTATGCTTGCCAATCTTTCATACTATGCGTGACTCACCTGGTGTAGTTTCAGTGCATCCATTAATGAGCTCTTGCAATTGCTTTACAACCTTACTATCATGCAGTAACTTCATACAGGTCTTCAGGAAATTTGTGAGCATAGAGGGGCCAATCTCCTACTCAGGCTTATCCTTGCTTCTTAAGGTGGAGGCCTCAGCAAAGCTCTTCTTAGCTTCCATGAAGGTTTCATGTGCATGCTCCAAATCAAACTCAGCCTCCTTTATCGGAGCTTTGTGAACCCATGTACTATCCTTTGGCTATTTCCCCTTGTCATCTCCCATCATGATTCCACTTCTGAGCACTATATTTATATTTGGATCCTCTTCGCGTGGCTCAGACCTCATCATCTACAGGTTTTGAGTCGGTAGAGGCAGTAGCACCCCTTTGTCTCATATCCTAGCTATCAGCATAGGACAGTCTTTTGTTTCATGATCAAACAACATGCAATACTTGCACGATGGACGCATTGGATTAGTGCATTCATGGGCATAGTGTCTTGGTCCTCCGCAATTATAGCAAATCAATTGCCCTCAACCTCTACCAGGTCCTCCTCCACCTCAACCTCGTCCACACCTATGAAATCATGTCTACACCATCCCTGTGCTCTAGTGAAGGGGCTGCGTTTTGACATAAACCCTATAGGTAGGAGTTCTATCCATCATCAATTCATATCTCTTGCAAGTATGCCCATCATGCCCTACCGACCTACAAAAGTTGCAAAACAGCTGTTGCGGTGTCTATATAAACTTCTGTAGCAAGTGACAGTTAACCGTGGCATGTTTTTTGGCTCCCTGACAGATAGCACACCATATTGCAGGCCCCACACTAGGTCCTACTTGAGTCTCTGACCTTAAAGGCATTGGTCCTCCTCCTACAATATAGTTTGTAAAGACCAGGCAATGGTATTTGTCATGACCCTGACTCTTTCATTTCAAGAACCGTACCTCCTCGCACACCTCTGGTTGAACTGTCGTGTCCTGCTTCAGACTTTACATATGAAGGCACAAATTCTTCAATTGTGCATGGATTTGTTGAAATCCTAGATTTGCATCTTGTATCAGAGTTTCATGTAGTCTCATGGAAATTTCCAAGGCCTCTGCATGAGTTGTTATCTTCTACTGCAACAACGCACTCCTTAAGTGTGGTAGTAGCGAAGCCACAAACCACTCGTGATGTTGTCCATCTATCAAATTCATGTTGGCTTTGCGTATTGTACACTTCAAACTCTGATGTAGTTCCCAAGGTGTCTCGCTTGGCTACATCGCAATTTATTTGAATCCCGCAATCGATTGTGCCTCAGATTTAGGCCTACTAAATTCTCTATTTAGTGTTGCCTGGATGTCTGCCACTCCATCATTCGAGTTATCATTAGAGTATTTAATATACCAAGTTAGCACGTGATCTTGCAGAGCACTAACCAATGTCGCCTTCTTTATATGATCATTTGTAACACGTTGAGCTTCCCATACAACCCTCACAATGAAACAGAATTGGTCCGAGTCCTAATTTCCCAAGCCTTTGAACAAAGGCAGGTTCACTATATTTTCCATACTGAACTGCGATGGACGTGGAGGTGGTATTCATGGGAATCCTTTTCTTATTAACAGAATAGCACTTTGCAGAGAAACCTTTGCTATCTCTTCCTTGTCACTCGTGAAAGAGAAATCAATGGACTATACTCCAGATTCCTTTTTCCTTCATTCCTATAAGTTTTTCTACTTCGCGTAGTTCTAAACATCAAGGTAGCTGCATAACCCATTTTTGCACAATAGCATTTTAATCCAGGTATTCAAAGATTTTATGTACTTACCTCATGGTCCTTTGAAAAAGTGTCGCCTCGCTATAGTTGACTGAGGTGTTGACTGCAAATTCAGTCACAAATCCTCATATGACATGATCAAGCAAATGATCAACAACACATGTGATCTTGTCCTCATATGCTTTCAATTTTTGTATTAGCTTCGGGGTCCACACAATAGGACCATCAAGTTTCCACCTTCCTTGGCTATCTGCTAGCCTTGCAATCCACTTGTATAGCTCAATAGGGAAGGAGTAGAAAAAGATCTCGTGGATCTCTGTATACAAGTATCTGTCCAACCACTGTTCCTTTGTCATTCGTGGGTTTCTATTCTCCTGCGCCGCGAATTCGTGGATCTTTCTATCCAACCAGTCTTCAATCACCTTCTTAGTTGGACTCCAGTGATATAACATCACACATTTCTTATGTAGATTCTAGTCCCGACAACGAAACCATTTGTTGGCTTGAGGGGGCTGTGGAGTACCAAGGAAGGTATGTTTCAATGGTCATTTCGGTATCTTTTCATGAAAACTCAAAAGCCTTTTGCATGGGAAACTTAGATAATGATAAGAATTTATAACGAAACACGAGAGATTAATGAGAAGCACTGATAATCGTCATTTCTATGTGCAGGAGGGAGGAAAAGCGGAAGGTGGCCATTCCAAAATTAAAGATAAATATGAGCTAACTGTTGTCCCTTTGACGGAAGACCGGAAGTGAACCAGATCGAAATGGATCAACCCAAGAAAGGACGCGGAGATACCAGAACAGAACAGAAGAGGGAAGAAGTAACGCAGCATTAATGATTCTGTGAATCCCTCAGGATCTTAGATCCTGAGGGATCGTTGTTTTACCTATTTCTGTATCTAGATGTCTCCGCCATTTCTTCTATAAAAGGGATAGCACTGTTGGCTACGGGTGTGTGTAATTTCTTTTAAGGAAGATCAGGACTATGATATTTATGTTCTGTTGAAGACTTGAGTTCCTGTAATTTTATTGCATGCTTTAATGCAGACTTGTTCACTTTTTATCTTTGAGCTTGGATCCATCTTAAGCGATGTACCCCTGGAGGCTAAGGGCCCGGCCCTGGAGGACACTTGCTCTTGTACTATTGCGCGTGATTTCAGTGTGGTTTGTTCATAGACGTAATCTGGTAATCTGCTATGTTTTGAGAATATTCTATTACATGCTCTGTTGTAATTAGCTCATTTCGTGTTCTTGAACTTTATATCGATGCTATGTTATTTTACCAATTCTTTAAGTATTGATTAATCTCTACAGAACACTATTACTCTATTACAGAATTCTTCACGATTATGTTTTGCATTATAACAAGTACCTGGAAAGGTCTATTTCACATGGTTATCGAATGTGACTGTTCTTTATTGTGAGATGAAATCGTATGCGTTTTAACAGAAGCAGATTAAGTATGTTGTGTTTCTAAGGTTTTATAGTGTTGTTCCATCATATAAGATTGAAGGATTAGTGTTTTGATTGAAATGATTAAATAGAATCGCAGCTGAAGGAACTCAGTTATTTATTTCGACTGTTGTTCTATTTCTGAACTGTTGTTCCATTTATTTGTTGTTCCAATTATTTGCTGTTCCATTTATTTGCTGTTCCATTTCCAGATTGCTAATTTGCTGTTTTTTGAGGATGAACTTAGGCTGTAGTGGACCCCAACATCTGCTACTTGGTCCCCAGACCTCTGATCTGCTCCCATCAGTTATGAAAGGGATGTGTTATTGCTACCAAGCCCTTGGCTGATCTGCTGTTCTATTTCATTGCCATTTCCTTTATCTGTTGTTTCATTTCTATTCAATAAGAACGATCCCAGGTTGTAGCGAGACCAACATCTTCTATTTGGCTCCCAGACCTCTAATCTATTCTCATCAGTTATGGAAAGGATGGGTTATTGCTACCGAACCTTTGGCTGATGCAATACTTGGTGTGATTTGGTCTTTTGAAGTAGTTAAGTTGTAGATTTGCATTAATTCACTTGCGTAGCTTTTAAATAGCTGTACTACAAGCATTACTCTAGCAAATGCTAAGCCTCAGACTGGGACACTCTTTGAAATAACCAGACGATCCTGGATTGACATATTAATGGGAGGTAATTAGAGGTGAAAGAGACCCTTTTTATAGCTCTACATTTTGGTGCCATTGCCAGGGAAGGAGTGTAGCCATTTGTCTTTTTCAGAGTAGTGTACGAACCTGCTAGGGAAGAATTGGGTTTTGAAAACGGAAGGTAAGAACCTATGTGCGAAGCATGTAAAAGCCCTGCTCCTTTGCCCGCTTTCCTGTAGATTTGCTATTATCTGCTTAAAACTTGGTAGTTAAATTGAGTGCATGACTAAGCAGAAAAAGCGAGAGAAAAATCCCAAACCGTTACCAAAACCAGGAAAAGCTAAGGGACTGGTGACCCTTGGTCGATCAACATACATAGACGAAATCTATAAGAAAGCCGAATCTCAGCCTTCAGTAGGACCCAGGAAAGTTACTTCCAAACAACCTACTAGTTCCCTTCAGGCCTCAAGCTCACCATCTGAAGCCTTTGCTGAGGTGCATAGTCAGACTGACGAACAGGACTTTCAAGAAATTGAAAATTCTATTCCAGAACGACTGCAGGAAGGGAATCTAAGTAATCTTTGTGAAGGAGAAGGGGAAACAGGGGAAATTGGAGAGCCAAGATCTCCTCCTTGGATAACTCATCCATTAAATAGCCCAGAAAAGGGGAGCGCAGTAAAAATTATTATTGAAGACACCCTATTTCCTCAGACAAAAATTCCAGATAGAGGAAGTGCTATTAAAACTGTTCCTGTTGAAAACATTCCTCCCCAACCTAGGAATACCCTCTTAGACCTTCCGGAAGGTTATTGGCATATCTTTGACCCAATGGCTCAAAATCCGCCAAACACCCAAACCTCTACATTACAATACCCCATAGTGGATTCCGCAGCAAATGCTCCTATGAAAGCAATCCCCCTTCAACACATTCCTACATTTCACGGACTTACATCAGAGGACCCCGATGCATTCTTATTCGAATTTGATGTGCTATACAGGGGATATGATTACACCACTGACCCCCAGAAACTAAAATTGTTCCCCTCCACTTTGAAAGGGGAAGCTTTAAGATGGTTTATGGGATTAGGTGGTGGAGTTATAAATAACTGGGAACAAATGAAAGAATCTTTCCTAAAGAAATATCA